>UZAN01059700.1:0-11113 GCA_900618425.1 Echinostoma caproni
TGTCATCAGCTATTCAAGTGATGAGAGCTTGTAATACTGTAAATTGAATCTTGTGCACTTAAAAATCTGTAACGCGTGTAAGCGTTAAATAGTATTCAATCCAGAGATCAAGATATGAGTAAAATAACGATCTGATCCGTAAATAGAATGCAAAAAATTTAAAACAATCGCAATCTGTGACACTGAAGGCTTGAACATACCAGTAGTGCAAATTTCTGTGAGATTCGAAACGAGATTTTTAATTTATCACCAGGAGAACGGTGATGGTAATGGTATTAATGATCGCTGCGCGAACCAATTACGACTTTGAAATTTCAATGAGGTAGAAAATCTGAACTCATGATGTTTAAATTAGGAAAAGATCCTCTGTATCTCAAATCCTATGGTGGGTCATCTCGTAGTGATTGAATTTCCGATCAAACCGGAGAAGGTTTCTGATATTTTTTATCGAATCCCAATTAATCAATCGAAAGCGATCCGTGTTTGGACACTATCCATGACCGAGGTGATCGCCATGCGCCTGCTATACGCAAAACTGTGTTCCCGGTTCAAACGTTTCNGGGGGGGGGGGGGGGAGGTTACACCCACTAATGCACTATAAGTTTCCACAGCCACACATTCGCTGCCCTCTGCCTCCGACAAATGACCTTGAACCGAACCAATGGCTGTCGTTTTTCCATTATATCATGTGTAAGAGCATGACTAGGGATAATGGAAATGTGGTGATCTCAGCCTGCGAGATGACGCATACTCTGGAGCGACAAGTTACCGTTTTAGGATAACTGTGATTAATTAAGATTCACGGGTGATTTAGCTTGGGCGTACGTGTTACAGCGTCAGAACAACAAACCAGCCAATGAGAACCCATGCGGTTCAGACAGAAGGTAAACAACGGCAGAAATACTAGAACACGATTGACAGAGACCCGGAAGACCAATGAGTTTCTTTTGTACATAAGATTTAATCTCCCTTATTTCTTTCAGTAGGGGAACTACTACTCCTGTGGCCTGTGGGATATTGCGTGCAAGTGTCAGTGCAATCCTGAATTTACGGGACCTCCGTGACTGCTAATCAGTGATTTGTATTCCGCGTTGATTGCGTACTACTACTACTACTTCAGGAAAACAAATTTACGCTCACTAACTCTTCATCTCAGTGCTATCATGGGAACATTCAAAATAGTTTTTGTTTGTTCACTAAACGTTTTTTATTTGTATAACTTGTGCAAGCTTATATGCTTACAGTTCAGTTAAAAATATACACTGTTCATCACGTGGGATGAAATATACAGTTTTGTATAACATACACAGTAAATCACATCGCTGAAGTTTGTTTTATGCACAGAATTTCTGACATAGTTCATTTGCAACCTGTTCCTTTTTGGTTAAGAGTCGAGCCAGGTAGGGTACAGGGGAAATATTTATAACTGTCAATGCGAGAGTGTAAATGAAGAACAGAGGAGACTGGACGGATGGGAATGACAAGATGATAGATCGGGATGAAGTAAACAAAATGGGGTCATTTAGAATCGTATTGACAAGTTTAGTACAAGAGTTGGTATGATCATTATTGATTTCAGTAATTAATTAATCAAATGGGATCAATGATGCAGGACTGACTGGTTTTAAAGTCTTACTTTAAAAGATTGTGCAACACTAAAGGGTCACAATAGAGTAGAATGGGTAAAACGCACCGGTGCATGAGAGAGGGCAGGACTAACTGTGGGGTTCGGAATCGTCTGAGTTTGCGTGATTGAAAAGGCAGGCGTTACAGTTTCCCATACAGTTGTAAATGTGTGTGTGTGGACTTCACACAATCTTGATTAGTGAGCTAAGTAAACCGTATTTTGCTGCTTTCGCTTGACAACATTTTGAGGCCAAGAGGAATCAAGTAATCTAAAGGCTGACATAGACCTGGTGCTTCAGTACCGGGCGGTTCATCTTAACATGACAATTCCCTTTGTAATGAAGGATAAACTATTCAAAGGCTTCCTAATTCATTCCTATGTAGTGCAAATGATATAATGCTTGATCCCTCTCTCTCTCTATATATATAGTTATGGATATATAGATATATATGTACACAGTACTGGTCGATTTATCACCTGTACTGACGCTTTAGGTGTGGACAATAATTTATATCTTATCTACTTCGATCTACTGACAATAAAATCTGGGATTCCCCCCCCCTCCTCACACACACACACACACACACACACACACGCCCTATTTAGTGGGAAAGTAATTTTATTGGATATGGAATCTGAGGAAACAAAACAAACACACAAAAGCAATACAATTATCATCATTTGTGTCTGGCAGATAGTTTGGAATGAATGGAAATAGGTTTGATTGTGTTGACCGTCGATGGTGAGTGAAGGTCAATGATAATAGTTTCACCTCCCAATCCCGAAGGTTTCCGAGTTGAGCCTGAGCCCGAAAGGAACGACAGAAACAACGCTCGAACTCAACAACAGCATCACATCATTCAATCTTTGACTCCGTTTTGGGAGCTGTATCATACTGTGCTTAAAATATCCGAAACTGTGCTGCATTTAGCCGTTTTATGAGTCATCCAAAAACGTATTCGACTCACAATTACTTGTGAGTAGTGGTGTGGGAAAATTGAAATTGATTGATTAGAACTGACAATCCTTCAGACTTCAACTTCGCGTACATACCTCAGCTCTTCTAGTGAACCATACCATTTGCAATAATTTAGTGGGAGACCTTAGCTTGGGGTTGGCAGATATTCAACTGTAGCTCTCATCGCTGCTTTCAGACCAAAACTGAACTAACTCTGACAACGACACCCGGAACAAACATGAATTGGCACAGTGGTAGCACACACAGACACCTTCCTTGCGATGGGATCGGAGTTCAAATCCCACGCGGTGGGAAGGTGGGTGTGTTGCACTACGGATGAGCTCTAATGCGAAAGAGTGAAACCCAAGTCTGCTACTTCCTTGAGTGTATGGTTGACTAGAAAATGGTCGACGAATGCGTGTGAAGGTGAAATGTGAAAGGTGCTCAGGTCTAGTCAATCAATCTCACGAATATTCAGTAAGTGCTTTTAGAAAAAAACGTCTGTACTGATTGTAGTAATAGTAGTACGCACGGAATTCGAAACACAAACCACGAAATAGGGATCACAGAACACAGATCACGGATCAGCTATCACGGTCTGGATCACGGAAGCACTGGACCGCAATGGTACGAGCTCACAATATCCCACGTGAAAGAGACAAGAGGAAAAGGCCACAAGACTAGCAATTCGTAATTCATTTATTGAAAGAATTGAAGGCGAATAAATAATATGCACACAAGAACGTCATTGGTTATCTAGACTTCTACCAATCATATTGCACTGTTGCTTGCATACTTCTGCTTCTGTCTGCACTGTCTTGGATTGGTTGGCACGATCCACCGATGGCGTGTAGTCGAAGCCGTGACGCGTAGTCGCCTCATTGACGTCACTTTTCAAATTTGATTGATCGCAAATGTCCAGAAACTGTAACGCACCGCTCCACAGTCGGTTTCACCACGTACGCCTGAATCACCACAATGTCCCTACATGTGAAACATTGGGTCCGCTTTTTCAATTCGTTAGAACAAAGGGGGAAGATGAATAGTTCACAGTCACTACAGTGTAAAACAAGAAAGTTCTTATAACTGTAGTGGTTCAATGGGCAACAGTCAGCGGAACGAGAGTAGGAGGAAAATCATTGCCACCGGTTCAAAAGCATCTGTGCGAGCAATATTGGATTGTGTAACTTGATAAGCATCGCCTTACTGGACGCCAAGTGCCTGGGATTCATATTACGTACTAACGCATTGAACGACAGAGGTGGGTCCAGGATTTTTCCAGTAGTCATGAGTTGTGTTTTGTGCGATTCATGACCCTAGATTTCGCTAATGGGGCTTGATCTCTAACACTGTATTGCGTCATTGATTGTACCGATCATTCGGGAATGTATTCAGATATCCGTTGTGTCAGGGGCCGATTCATTCTGCCGATGTAAGTGTCACCGAAACTACAGGTAAACCCGTAGACGACAGATAAAACGGAATTGTGCGGCTGGTTCTGTTCTCCATTTTATAACCTTTTTTGGTGCTTGGCAGACGGGATCATCCTCCGACCTTGGTCTGCCATGCACATCAATAAATCTCTCTGGATAACAATCAATAGCCAGTAGCCTCCGCTTCTTGAAGCGTTTCAGGCGGGCAGATATTCCTAACACGATGGAACGGAGTATTCACTCGACCTGTCTTAAATGCCGCTGGGGCGAAAATTAGCAAATATATCATATAATGCGGTAAACAGCAGTAGTGATGCTGAGGAGGGCTTCCAAACACATTTGGTATATATTTGTGTTGCTCGATCCTGTAATTATATACCACATAACTGCTTACTCAATAAGCTAGGATGATCCATTATTACGCTAAGTGTTGCAACTGCATAAAGTTCCTCTCTGTTCACATTGGCGATCACAAATTTTAAGCACTGCGCTACAACAGTCAACGAGCGCTTTTTAATGAACTGATTGCTATTATGGACAACTCATTTTTAGGTTCAAGGACAAAAATCAATATCATCCAACCAATGATGGAGGGACACCCTCGATATGAAAGTATTCATGTGACTGGTGAGGAATCGGCTCCAGCGTCACATATCCCGTTGAATTCTAACATTTAGTTTCTTCAGCAAGAGTTTTTACGTCCTAAATACACCTTGAAAGCACTAAATCAAACGAGATCGCTTTCTGTTTTTTTCAGTGGTTTACTTCCAAAATCCTCAGTATGGTCGGGAGTGAGTGTCCAGGGTTGCAGATGATCACCCTTCCCTTGCACCTCACGAAATGCTCCCATACCGCGACCAAGTGTTTCTAATAGCCTCTGCTGAGGAAGCCCAACTCACTGCCACCTTTTCGTGGCGGAGGTGTTTTCTCACCAAAGTGAGTGGGCGAAAAGCCAATATCTGGGGCTATAACCGGGTTGATGGACGGCTGAAAGTTCACCTAGAGAAGATGGTCAAAAACCCGGACTCCAAACCAACCGTGAGGAGGCGTACGAACTACACACTCACCTTCCTGGTCGCGGCAGTGGTCACCGGCTTCATTGGAAATTGAGGCGTATTGGGCACCTTGGACGTTTGACCCCGTGCAAAGAGCATATTATCCAGGTCCCAAAGGTTTTCACACACCGCTCCCCTGCCTTGCGGGTCATGCTTTGGCTAGCCAAAGGCTCCTTTTGTGAATTCCTCAAGCAAATTCATCTACCTAGGCCTGAGAAACCTGGCAGCATTCGACTCACATGCAAATCATGGAACGCTTTTCTTTCTTATAAAGATAATTATACCATGATTTGTTTGACAGTCTGGCGTCAGACGTATGCGATATATATATATGTATCACTTAGGCCTACAGTAACAAATATCTGTCAGCGTACTCGTGTCTGTATTTTCCGTTACGTCTTGGTCACCTGAAGATCAACAGGATTCTTCAACGAAAATCACCCTGTCATTAGGCTATTTACCTAGTACAGAGAATATTTTTTAATTGATCAATATCATTAATATCATTATAAGTCCTAAGTACATCATCCTCGTTTACAGCCCACACAATGACTTTTTCTGACTGATGCGTATCACACACATGAAAATGTTTCATCTTAGACGGTTTCTCAAATAACGCCCCGGAAATTATCGATCTACGATGCTTCTGTTCAAAACCGAGAGATTCACACACCAAACCGTCTAACAGGTAGATCTGGATGAGAAGTTGGATGTGCACGATTTGATCGATGGGGCTTGCAAAAATCTGGATCATTCGCATCCGGTAAACAGGACACGGAACACAAACAATTTTTTTGTAGACTCTGTATGCATTCAGTTGGTTGGATCTTATGCCTGGTTGATTCGTGGAAAATCGTCCTCAAAGTTGAAGGTGAAAGCAAGTGCAGGAATAAGAAAAGAACGGATAAGAGGTTATTCCATACTGTAGCTGCATATCTAGCAGGCATTATCAACCAACTCGATTCATTAGTACTGCAAGTTACATTCAGATTCAAATTATACCGAAGCCCACTCGCATCAGATGTCACGTGACGGGTCGGCTTGTTGTGGATTTCACCATCACTGACAGACCCAATGTGTATATTGATCCGTATTTCAAAGGTTGGCCTTTTAAATCATTTTGACACAATTACGGTCAACGCGTTGCAGTTCAGTGACTTGCGTTTTTCAAAAACCACGGGCGTACAGTTAGAACAGTCTTCTTTTTTTGTGTTGAGTAGAATTTGGAGGTATATTAATTTAAAATAAACTATACTCTAAACCAAACTATTTTTTGATGAAAAAAGAATCACCTTTCAACTAAAGAAAGAATCAATATCCATAAATATTATAAGTGGTTAACGTTCTCACCCCATATCATAGAGATGTTTGTTGAAAGGGTTCATGTTTGACTGGGAGAACTTTTCCAAAAAGACTACTAATGATGCCCTGAATACTACTGTTCATAAGGTACACTAATCAACTCACGCTTTTATGCAGGGATTCATTTTGAAGTAAACCGATCTCAAAAGAATATATCTATATTTCAAAGCCTGTGTGGTGGTAGAAATATATGTGAATCAGTAATCACTATCGTCATCATAATAGTAGCCAGCTTCTGAAGTCTCCAGACATCCAGAGGGAAGAAAAAGTTAATACAAAATCATTTGGTTCATTGAAAGTAATAACGAGAATTAACTAATAGTGTAAGAGTCAATTGACTGTCATTGACTAAATGAGCAATAACCAATCACTGTTTGAGTTATTTCAGTCATATTGATTTCCGTTGGTCTTCCATACCTGGCTTCTTATTGGCTGTCCCCAAAGAAAACCGTGAAGTAAGCTGTCTGGCTTCATCTCTTGGACCGTTGGATTGGCATAATTTGCCATATCTTGCACCAAATTGTCACCATTCGTACAGATCTCGTCCTCGGAGCGTGCAATTTATGAATATATATTGATTTCATTTGGTGCCTCAAATTTCCCGCGAGTGAAAATAACATGAAATCTGCAATGTGGGTGGACCGCTCGGGAGGGGGGGGGTTAAATACTCACGTTTGGTCATACCCGTTTTCATGTTTCCATACATTTCTGATTACCATTTGTAATTGCTTGGTTTATAATTTCTTGAGAATCCTCGCGCAGTGACATATAGTAGTGGAAATATCACTGATCTCTGCCGGGTGTACGATCTGTACTAAATACACTTTAATGTAGGAGGTGGGCACAGAGAAAGCCAACTAACGGGAGGAAAAACAGGGAATTTCTGCCGAATGAAATAATAAACACAGTACTATCGTACTCATGTTTGTCTGCAACGGATACAACGTACTGCCTAAGGAAAAAAACCTCACTGTCAACACGTTGTTGTTATGACCCTTATCTTTTATTTCTCATTTTTACTTCTTTTTATCGAATATACAGGGATTTAATTTTTAGAGGAAACGAGGAAGCGGACAATCACAAAGGGTTGTCGTGCAACACATGATGAGGGAAGTGGTGGTGGGATTGGAACACACGTCTTCCAAGATGATAATTTGGTGAATTACCACCGGACAACCACTGTCATCACCCAGTGGGGTCAAGGAAATAAGTGCACATTATTTCAAAATCTAACCCGGAAGATGACAGATGGCTACATTTTATATAATCAGTCGTATCTATCTTCGCTTCATCTGTTCACCCTCACACCAGATGGTAGCCGAACCTTGTTTACCCAGCGCACGTAAGTTTCTTAGTTATTCCCTTGAACAGATCACCCAGCTTGCTTATTCGCTCATTTATCGATCGATCAGTCAAGAAGTTGTGGGATGTCGTAAACAAGTTTAAATTTTAAATTTTTTTCTCTGTTGTAAAACTTTTCTCTATCCTGCTCACGTGATCCTTCCGTGTGGATTGTGTGTGCGTAACGAAAACAGTGAGCAATTCTAATATCACGTGTGACACTCAGGGAGTGGAGGAAGATGAATCACTTCAGTAATCATTCGGAACAGTGTGATAGGCTCTGAGTTCATGATAATTGTGTAGCCAAGAATAGATTGGAAAATTCATCACCGATAAAATAACCTGTAAGTACCGTGCAGTGTGTTTTGATCGACGAGGCTTATCTCGAGGCCCAAGTACGCAACATTCCAAGCGTCAGCATTAACTCCACTAGAGCTGTCTCAGGCAGTTCGCCTCAAGTGCATCCCACAAATATAACGTTTCCTTTCGCCTACATATTTATTGTTATTTAGTTACTCTTAACTACGTAAAATTTCTTTCTTCTGGATATAGTGTGAAATGATTGAAGTTCGGAGAACGGATGTTGGTTTTGGCGTATTCTCCGAGCTGGAAACGTTGCAGTGGTGATGTTGCCTATCCCGGTTACAAAATGCTTGCAAACAACACTTCCAGCACGGAGAACACACCAGCACCAATAGAGATTTCTTCTTTCTTTCTTTCTTTCTTTCGTTGTTGTTGTTGTTGCTGTTGTTGTTGTTGTTGTATTTCTATATGCTCGTGGTTTGCACTCTCATGTGAAGCGTTACTTCAGATTCATGAGGTTCGGGGAATCGGTTTTGCTTCCCTCCATTTTTCTCACAGGTTTGCATTTTTTTAATTTCACACACATACGAGTAACATTCGGGATTTCAGTGTTTTTGTTCGCGTCCCCCCCCCGGGAATATGTGACTCATACAATTTTCTACCTTTCATCTTTACATTGCAAATTTGTTGTTAATCCCTCATTCAACTTAAATCCGCCTGTTAGTAGTTACCCGTTGTTCAAGAGGGTAACAGAAGTAGCGCTTAATTGATTGGAAGATATCCAGTGAATTAGACGATATCCGCAAGGGAGGATAAGTGATTCGATATGTATGCGCCAATCGCTGATCGTATTTTTCCTGCCCTATTCAGCTAATCTGATTGGTTCGTATCACCGGCTTATTATTGGTTGTCCTGATACTGTGTCACGTGTACCCCACCTGGTGTAATATCGGACCCTCAGATCACTACTATTCTCCTCCTTAAAATGCGCATCGTCGATTTCACCTGCTCTCTCGTTACATTTCTGGGTGCCAGGAGAACACTCCCGTAAACCGGAGTGTCCGGAAGGTAGATGAATGACCTAAGTATTTGTGAGTTTAGAACCAGATGCCTAGTTTCCACGATACTTGTCCGCGATACTCACATTCGTATCAGGTAGACTGGGCATTCTATTTGGTCTACGAGGCGCAGAGGATCTGTCGTTTCGGGGTCGATCTCGACGATGGATTTGCCAATCTGCAGCGTCCTGATCCCCGGAAGTAAATCATATCGTTTGATTCAGCACATTTGCACAAAGATCACGGACTTCCTGTTTCGATACAGGAAATCGTCTACCAGTATATCGAATTATGAAACAGTTTTCTGGTTTACAAATGATTCCGTCACCTAATTCTCGTTAGCTCCCGCCATTCGAGCAAGATACGACGTGACATAAGATGGAAGAGAAGAAGAAAGTAAGAAACACCATATGAGTACACCTTCATCTCTGTTGCAACCAATGGGGATCCGTTGTCCGTTACTAATGTTTTAGGCATGCTTTCCCAACTAACACATTTCCTGATATCCCGACTGGCGTTATCTTAGATGGTTAGATCATCACAGAATCCCTACCACCCCTTCTATGCTGTATCCACAGGAACGCGGTAGGGACTAGATTTCGCTTCGTAAGTGTATCGACTCCAGTACCATGTGCGAAACCGGGTGTGGTGAACCTCGTGTAATGATCGTAGTAGTAGTAGTAATAGTAATACGCACGGAATTCGAAACACAAACCACGAAATAGGGATCACAGAACACAGATCACGGATCAGCTATCACGGTCTGGATCACGGAAGCACTGGACCGCAATGGTACGAGCTCACAATATCCCACGTGAAAGAGACAAGAGGAAAAGGCCACAAGACTAGCAATTCGTAATTCATTTATTGAAAGAATTGAAGGCGAATAAATAATATGCACACAAGAACGTCATTGGTTATCTAGACTTCTACCAATCATATTGCACTGTTGTTTGCATACTTCTGCTTCTGTCTGCACTGTCTTGGATTGGTTGGCACGATCCACCGATGGCGTGTAGTCGAAGCCGTGACGCGTAGTCGCCTCATTGACGTCACTTTTCAAATTTGTTTGATCGCATGTGTCCGAAAACTGTGACGCGTCGCTCCAAGGTAGGCGTCATCACGTGACCCTGGTTCACCACACCTAGCGTATGAGACAACGCCACAGCGTCATGGTGCGGCGCGTTACGGTTTCTGGACACCTGGTCGCAGGCCGATCGTGCCGGCCAATCAGAAGTCGTGCGGTCCAGACAGAAGCTAGAGGACGTCAAGAATACGAGCACGCGACTGGTGGGTGTTAAAAGTCAGTTCTTCAGGAAATGCTCTCGATATATTTTCTCTAGTCCACTGGACACGAATCACATTTGGGAAGGGATTCATAGGCGTTTATTTACAACCCAGAACCAATCAGATTGTTCGACGGGAAAAATTAAAGTCTTACATGGACCAATCATAAAAACACAATCGATGCAGTAAAACAAATGATCAATTAAAACAACACTTTAACACAGTGGGTACCATATAATAATAATAATAATAATAATAATAATAATAATAATAATAATAATAATCTTTACTTGTATAATTTCCTTAACCCCGTTAATTTCTTCCAATAAACTCCCTGCTACATCTGTGCGTCTTTTCCTTGCGTCCGAGTGATGTGAGATGCCAGCATGCAAGTACTAGTGTGATTCAGCATTTCTTTTTTGTGACTTGTTATTCGTAGCTCTTTATTCCTGATCCGTACCCATATAAAACAACCGATAACCATTATCCGTTCCCCTAGTATATACTGTTTATTGCATACTTCTGAATTTAGCCTTATGTTTCGGATCTGCGCGTCAACGGTTCGGTTCCCCACCCCTATCCCCCGTACCTGACATACTTTAATGCGGATTTAACTGAGGCCACTGTTCGCAATCTCAATCGTTCCGCCTCGACGCTCCCATGGCACATTATCCCTCCGAGTCATCGTA
>UZAN01059716.1:0-11103 GCA_900618425.1 Echinostoma caproni
CCTCACTCTAACTGGGGAAGTAATAGAGCAGGTGGACAAGTTTTGTTATTTTGGCAGCTAGATCTCACCCGGTGGAGGCATCACGGATGAAGTGTCAGCTCGCATACGGACGGCTCGATTGGCATTTGCTCACTTGCCTGAATAAGTTTATATATATATATATATATCACCGGTCCGTAGACAAGCACGATGCCAACGGCACAATAATAATAACAGGATGCAGGTGGAATGGGATACAGAACAAAGTGAAGAGTTAGAAAAACAGTTAAACACGGGAAGAAGGTAGATAGCTGAGATCACAGAAAGAAACGCTGAACTTTTGTCGATTCCGGACTACCTAATTTCAGAACAGGACTAGTCTTGCAGCATCTCTGCTTTTTTAAAATGCAAAGCGTATGCCGAACGGAGCAACATGACCTGTTGTCCTTGCAAGTGCGCTTTGTGTATCCTTCATACATTCGAACGGGCAAACGATTTCGCACAGCTTCTCTCCAGTTGTCCATTAAATATCAACATTTTGGAAGCCACTTGGTGCGTTCTCCAGTGGTTTGCTTATAACGAAACTGTACAGGAATGGCGAAATGGAGTTATTTCGACGAGCACCACTGCTAGTTTCAAACAATTTACTTCGCTCACCGTAGACCCTTGCGCTACCTGAAATATGCCACTACATTAGCCTCAATACGACTGTGTACTCATGCGGCATCCCTTTGCGAAGAAGACAACCCAGAAGCGATTCGGGATCAACAGGGTGAAAGGCTCCGTTTGAGTCTAGGAGCACTGCGACTCTTGGTCGACGATGTGCATAGTCTAACTGGAAGTTTTCGACGACTGTGACCTAATCGGACTCGTGTATGCTGTTCAGGAATTTTCGCCTGCCTTAAGGTAGTCAGGCGTTGAAGTATGATTGAGGATACTACTTTGGTGACGATTGCCATCCAACTGATCCTGCAGTAGTTTTGCTGTTCATGAAGGGTCTCAGCTGTTCGGTGCAGACTTGGCCATTACGGAAACAGAAATAATATATATTGCTGGTGTTTAAACACTGCGGTCCGCGCTGCATTCGTTCGTGTGTTGTGGGGAAACGGAAAGCAATGACGAGGTAAGACGCATAGTTCTAGGTAATCGCGGTCGTCCAATGGTGCAAGTGATTGACTTCCATAGAATTCGCTGGCTTGGACATGTATTAACCATGTTGCCAAGTGACGCAATTTTCATCGAGGTAGGTGATGAGTGAATAAAGTGAACGGTGGCTAACTGGAGACCTCGCATGAGAGCAGAAAAGCCTGACCGGAAGACTTGCTCACATAGGTCGTGTTGAGCTTCCTGGATGGGGATTTTAGCGATCATTGTAATCGATGGTTAGAGACACTTTTATGGCTGAATGTGATAAACAGAAGCACTCGTGCATCTAACCATTGGTCCTGCAACCTTAGTCTACATTTTCAGTTTGAAACTGCGCTAAACATTCCGATTTTCCTTCAATCCCTTGATTCAACTGGGCAAACAAAACTGCAGCGCGAAGGTGCATGGTTGTTCAAAACTGAAACTGGAGAACTCGTCACCTATCCTAACGTTTCTTGCTGCACATCGGTCGCTGAAAGTAGCCCGGTTACTTACTTGGTTAGTGCAGCTGGTCGAAAAATTCGGACAACTTGAAAACGTCGGTTGCAACTTTTGTTTTGACTGGTTGTGCAATGTACTCTGAGAAATAACAATGGTATAAACGTGACAGACGATTTGAGATTCAGTTATAGCGGTAGTTCACTATTGGTTCGTCCGCTGCTCGTTGGACGAATTCTGTGGATATCGACAATCTAGACACTAAAATTGCGCCGTTCGCTGAGTTTTCTGTTCTTCCACTGAAGCACGAGGTATCAATCACTGCACAAGTATCTTGCCTTTACGCAGGTGGTTTGGGGCATTTCTTTGTACTTAGAATGTTGCAAAATGGGGGTTCACCTTCTTTGTTGAATATTTGCGGACGTACCTCATTAGAAAAATAAGGTGATCTGTTCTGTTAGGATGGGCATTTGAGGCGAATTTTTTTTTCAAGTTCGAACACAATTACTCAGTACTCCAAATCTAACTGTTTGCGCTAATCAAGTAGATCTTCCATTCAATTCACAAAATATTACGTGAGCAACTTGTTCAAATATCATGAATCTGTTTTCTCTAGTCTGTGCATGTAATTTTGCCCCAAAAAGCACGTGATTTTTCCCACTTTGTACTAATAATTGACACTTGATTGGGGAGTGGGGGACACAAGGAACATCAGAAATCTTGAACAGCTCTCGTTCGACATTCGGTTAACTGGATCTACCGGTTGCAAGAAAACCTGAATTTTGTTGTCATTAATATATTTTCGTACTGGCTTCTACTAACTTGAATCAGAAAAAGACATGATGCTTTCGGTACCGAAATGGGATGGCGATGGGAGAACGTTCAGAGCGATTCCAAGTCAGCGATCTTGTCTATTGAACGCATCATATCGGAATAGGCTTTAAATACCCACTGATTTTTTAACCAGAAACATGCGAAACCACAAGTGTGGTACGTCGGAATGAGCTTTTTGTATGCATGCCTTGTCGTTTGTCTGTGCGGGAAAAAGTTGCATGTTTAAGGGGTGGTATTAGTAGTGAAATGATGTTAAGTGTTCAGAGAGTAGCAACCACTCCTTCCAGTACCTCCACTCTTGGTCTCACAGGGGTTTAGGGCTGTTCAAAGTTTTCTTTGAACGTCGATTTTCGCATCCCTAATCGCTGTTTATTTTCCACGTGTTCAGGCGACTGACTAGGACTCCTTATCTCGCAACTTCCACATATTTGTTTGCTAGCCCGTCCCTTTGTATGTGACACTGTCTTTTATCATCGAATACCTTTCACTGTACAAAGATAAAAATCCGTCTCAAATTGGAACGCTGCAGCCTTTCGAGAAGTAAAGTTTCAACTCATAACCTTTTTTGCCTGTAGCCTAACGAATGATAACTTTAAGTTTCAGCTTCTGGTCCATCTCACGGCGGTTGATTCTTAATGTCCAATCTACCACAGCGAATTCTTGGAGCTATCGTAATGGATGCAAATCATGAATCAGAATTGCAATCGAAACACGAGATCATACAGCTCATTGTGTGCCGAAATCTGCCGTCACTGAGACGCAGAAAGAAGGCCACAGAAGCTGTGATTCATTTATTGAAAGAAATCAATGTGATTGGATACGGTGACTGAATTGTGTTGATTAATTGTTGCTCACGTTATTCTGAACCCATGACTCCTGGTTGGACCAGGTAGGCTGTGATTAGTCCAGAACAGTGGCCTCTCATAGGTCAGGCTAAAGCTGTACCGAGTTGCGCCTCTGCTGGCGTTATCAGTGCGCCTAGGATCATCACGCCTCCCCGGTTCACGATCCTCATAAGTCCTCTGTCAGAGAGGACAATCGTTCGAACCATCATCATTGTACAGCGAAATGCACTGAAGCAAATTTCGCTGCCGAACCCGCCGTTGGAATCGAAGCACTGTCACTACATGTCTTACTGCCTAAGGACGACGAAATGTCACAGCTTTCATGCTTATGTTCATTTAACAGTATTATTTTAGGAGCTGAATGGATAAGCTAGATTTATTTTGAATCTTCCCCTTAATTCGAGCTATGTACACAAATGTATTTATAATTCAAGACTAGCCATCGGTGAGCAAGCAACCTAATCTTTTTGAGAATGTGGACACACTAATGCACGTTTTGAATATGACCCCGTCAATTTCGACAACACTGAGAAGTTCGCTCACGTAGCCAAATGCTCATGATACCAGACCGGGAAATAAACTTATCTGGTTGATTTGCGTACAAACATGTTTTAGTTTTGAGATATTTTGGCATGCCGAGATACTGGATTCAGTGTACGAGGTAACAAGTCAAGTGTTATTGGTCTTTCCTTCTGATGCCTTGTCGTCAAGCATATAATTTAACGGATTTTTTTCGGGAAGCGGAAGATAACCAGTTAAAGGACTGCTATCTGATACGAAGACAGAGGGAGTTCAGCAGTGGCGGTGGTATTCGAACTCACGAACTTCAGGGATTTAGGTTCACCACAATTGCCCGCTTAGAAAATCGTGGTTGATATCCTATGGTGTTCCGTTCGCACTTGGCGTTTTCATGGACCTGCGAGTATTGTGAAAAGAATACAGTTTAGCGAAAACGAGCTCGTTCGGTACCGTGTTTGGTACTACGGTTGCATAGATGTCGAGTGGACCTGATGGACTAATTATGCTGCCGTTATGACTTTCAGAAAAGACCACCGCGCTAATGTGTTGATGATGTGTAACTTAGACGTTTGTCCAATGAGATCGAACGCAATACACATGTACCACGGTACAGCTTTAAAGAAGAAAATCTGGAGGAGTTCCCAACTAATCTAGGGATGTCAAGTGCAACCAGCCGCGTTGATTGAAGGCAAGAAAGCAACCAGATGAACCATTCCCGTTACAAGAGTTACTCCCAAATGGAATGGACGCAAAAGGCAATAACAGGCTGCGATATGACAGTAAGCAGTTTCAAGGGCAACTTAGTCCTTTTGAGAATTCTCGGTCGTTATTTTGAAAAGCAAGACAAATTCAAATAAAAGAGATAAAAGTTTGTGTAACAAACGCTAGGAAGTAGCACAGTTAAGGTTTGGTAAACACCATTTGGTAGTTAGGTAATAAGGCTCTCATTACGTATCCCAATCCCTAGATATGAAGCAGAATACGTACTCCAATTTAAATTGGTTAAAATCATTGTTCGGTTTTCAAAAATCTTAAACTACACTTACGTCCATTACTTTTGACTGCTGATTTTGCTGCCCCTGTTTACGACTCAGTTCTATTAGCTAACCGGTAGTTGGGTTAAGTTATTAATCAAAGTAGGTACAGATCACGGTTGCAACTGAATCGCACTAGTATTCGTGAGTTGGAGACTACCGTCACCGAGATGCAAAAAGGTTACAGAATTAGTGATTTATTTATTAAGAGAAATCAATGGGATTCAAATAATGTGTAAATAGAAATATGATTGACCAAACGAATATCGACCAATCGCCGTCCTTGTTCGTCGAGTTTCTCAGCTTCAGTTTGAGCTGCATGACTGTTGATCAATCGATTCTGTTGGGTCAGGGCCCAGTGTCCAAGAACTGGAACGCGTAGGCGCTCGACTGGCATCATCTCGAAAGGTTTACTGACCACAGTTGATCCTGGGTTCTGACCTAGAGGGCTTAATAAGACCTAAGTATCGATGTCCTCCGATTATGGTATGCATCGGGGACATCTGTAGCATACATCCTAGTCAAGACAATCTTTGGAGGCCAAATGATTGCCTCAGGGAGCAACTTCGCTTCTAACCTCGGCATATCTCGCCTGGTGTTCGTTCTTTATTCGAGTTTCTGACTTCTAATTATCGAAAGCAGCTTTTACGAACAAATGCTCACGATGAACGGGTAAAAGGCGATCCTAAACAGCAGCCAAAGGCCGATGATTACTACATTTTGCAACCCATTACTTCGTTCGGGCACCTTCTGAATGTGTGCTCAAGGTAATTTAGGTTAGGGGGACTGGTTTCCCGAACAATTAGAAAGATGGTATAGAGTAGCGGAATCCATCTTTCTGCTATTGTCGTGCAGCGAAGTCAAATTCCATAGTAGAATTTGAGTCTTGTATTTGTGTTTTTGAATTACAAAAATGTCTACATTATATGTTTCTAGAAGACAACTTGCTACCGGTTAAATGAAATGCTCAATAAAAAAAATAAATCTCGATGTTATCACCTGTTCACACTACCACACTGGCTCGAGCCTGAATGTCAGATGTAAAAAAATCTCGTGTTTTGCAATCGAGGGAAGAACCAGACAGATAAGAGTTTTCTACTCGGATATATATATATATATAAAGTTACACATGCACGCCGCTTGATGGTTGTGATTACAGGCATTTATTCACTCTTATGCTCAATTACTTGACCATTGATCTGCCCGATTTTAAGATCAGGACCAGATGAAAGCGGCATCTATTCATATTCTGACCCAGTTCAGATTTATTCGGATACCTGGACCCTTTTTGTCTACGTTGCTTATTGTCTAGACTAAGTTATAAGGATATACAAAACAAACGCAGTTTACTATCAAGTACATCGTTCGTTTTATATTTTTCGATTGTTCACTTCGTGATTGCATATCTTTCGATTCATAGCAGGTTTCCTGTATAAATGGTAGGCGTGAACCCGGTTGGTGTAAAATTCCAAAGCATCTTCAGGATTAGTTGACCCGATCTTCAAGCGACAGGAAACCCGCGTGATCACACTTAACTCCCTAGATTCTATGAATCGATCATTGCAACGTTGAAAATGAAACCCACGTTATTTCCTTTCGAGCCTCATTTATATCTCGCTATAAAAGAATGAAAGTAAACTCTTTGAGAAATAGTAGCTCGCTTCTATTACCGTTCCATTCACACACATTCATATGGGCATTTCAGACGTCATGTTTTTAATCCACGAATCAGACATGTCAGGATAATTAGATTGAAGTTTCGGTGAGGCTGATCAGTCAATAAGCATACCGGCAGCTAGCGCAACTTTCCAACCAAAAATAATAATCAGCATGGAGTCAAACTGTGCATTGGTACCAGGATTCTCGTCAGAAAAGATCGGTGAATACAACCTCGAAATCCAGTGCCATACTTTTGGCTACACATTTGAATGAACGAGGTAAGTGAGTCATAGGGATAGTATGAACGATTATCCGCGAGGGGACGATACCAGTGAAGCCCAGTCAGAATGGAACACCCAATGGAGTACGCGTGTGGTAATCAGAATAGTATTGGATATCGGAATACGAGAACCCGTTCTGTAATGCTCAGGGTCGAATTGGATCCAACCCGAACTGTGGACACCAATGAAATACACGAGGAATTGGTAAAATTGATAAAATTAGAGCATGTTTTATAGAGAGTAATAGGCCATATCACTGGTTGAAGTATCGTCGTCTAACCACGTAACCGTTAGTGCAGGCGTATCACATGTACTAACTCGGATGTAATGTTCGCCCGGCGTACCATCGACCGAGCTTCCTGAACTGTGATTGTATGACATGAGGCTGNCCCGTCGTGCTTGGAATGCGACCACGTATGTCTGGATCGGTCAGCTCACCTTAGCTATCTTCCGTGATTCCTGTGAGCGCTCAGCCATAAACCACGTGCACTCTTTACCGTACCACCTGGCATCTAATGTTAAAAAGACCGGTTTATCGACACTCAAATATCGCGGGAAGGAAGCGAGCATGATGTTGCTGCAACAGAGAACTAGCAAGCTGGAAGTAGTACCGGGTTAAAAATAAAAAATAAATTTAAGTAAATTTGTGATAAAATTCAGTAGATACACGTTAGCAATTGTTCACGATACAGCAATATCACTCACTATTTCTAACCAGTGGTAAAAGTGATCCCGAGGTTCATAACCAGGAAGATTGAAGCGACCGATATGTTCAAGCCCACTTACTCTAGATATCATATTCCTGTACGTGGTTTTAACTTCCCCACTTTTGTCCTCATTTCACTTGTAATCTGACTCGGCAAATATGGCATGCCGAGGAAGTCTACCTGGAAACATGCTTGATAGGCGCCTCAGATATCTTATTCTATGAGGATCAAGCACTTGCTCCCGTACGATATGTTTATTATCTACTACTATTTTTTGGCTCACCTTGGTACTGTTGTCTGGTTTCCCTCCAGAATAGGATAACACAGTGGAGACAGTAGTATTTGAACACTAACAGTCCATCTTTCTCTCGTTCCCCTAACAGTTGTCTCAGTATGGATTTTAACACAACCAATTACACAGGGTTGGCTCAGTATGGTCAGGGGTGTGTAATTAGGGTTGCAGATGGTCATCCTGCACCTCGCGAAATGCTACCGTACGACCAAGTGTCTCAGCCTCTGCTGAGGAAGCCCTACTCACTACCCCCTCTTGATGGAGGTGTTTTTCCACCAAAGCGATAGAACAAAAAGCCGACTCTCTGGGGCTGTAACCGGATTGGTGCACCACTGGCAGTTCACTTAAATGAGTTGGCCTTCATCGTTCAAGCCCGGGTTATACATCGTCCACTTTGTTGCCGCTTTAAGGTAGTGTCGGATTGCGTAAACATAACACGATGGGGCAGTTGTTGAGTTGGCAGTTGCAACACATGTCCCCGCTATCGAAGTCTCTGCAGTAAGATGACGACTGAGATTGTGTGAGGCGAAGATTCCTCGGTCGGCCTCACCGTTGGTTATTCAGTGTTGCCAAAGTATTCTGGAGATGCAACGAAGGGAACGGTTGTCAAAGATACTTAATCTCCCTACGTCTTATGCGTGGTGAGGGAAACCCTCGCAGCCGTTGGGTAAGGCGGGGAGTATCTTCACATTTGAAACGGGACCTTTCAAGGAGAGACTGATATCGCATCGGTGCAACAAGTGACGTAGAATTGCGAAAGCCACTCGAGCCTTGCGGATGGGCGCTGATATTTCTTCCGTCAGTCCTCAGGATCTGGAAATACTCCCGAGAAAAGTAAGCTGATCAACTATTTCCAAAAGCTCGCTCATGAGCAAGAGGGTAGGTGTAGACTCTTGTAAGTCTTGTTCTAAGACCTTAAATTTCGATCGATGAAATTTCATACCAAACTGCATGACGGACAAGTCGAATATACACAGGCGTTTTTGAGCATATTCCGAAGCGTCAAAGAGTAGGAGGAAGTCGTCATCATGCTCCGAGACTTTAAATATATCACCTCGGATACGCTTCGCAGATTTCCGGAGTGCTGCTTTGGTAATGTCCATTGCGAAATTATAGAGGAAAAGTGAACCCGGGCAACCTTGTGATGGTCAATGAAGGGGAGATGCGATCATAGACTTTGAGGCGGCTTGATGATTCTAAGTAGACGTACTTCTCAGACAAGTCCAGAGAGCTGATCCGTCAATTGAGTCAAACGGAGCACGTATGTCTAAAAAACGACGATCGTCAGTCTAATGAACATTTGAAGTTGCTCGAGAATCTGATGTACCGTAAATATGCGATCAACGCAGCGGAGCGGAATCTGTTTACACTCATTCGTACCCAAATCTCCCCCGTTCTATTGTCATTGTTGTCGTGTGAGCACTACACTTGTTCTCAAATCCTTGTGATACGTCCGTCATCGGAGATATAGCCACTCTAATAGCAAAATTGGTCTACTTTCTCTCTTGCCTCCTTGTTGGAGTGAGATTAGTATTTGGACCAATCCATCCTTTCAAAAGCACTTTACGTTGCGGAGGTGCGAAACGCATGCCAAAAAGAGCTACACTAACAACCAAACAATCCAGGAAAGCTTGTAATTTACCTGCATTTTCACTCAGCGGTACACTGTTGTATATTTACCACATATCAGACAGGCTGCCACGTAGGAGCATATCGATGTCATTCTCTCCACAAAAGGATAGTTCCGTTTCAAGAAGCATACATGATACGAACATCAAATCCGGTACACTCTGGTGAGGATCCGTAGACCCAAGATCGGTTTCTGCTTTTCGTGCGCAGGGATCACAACGAGAAATAAACTTCCCGGGCATATCCTTCAGGGATAGGCAGCTTCTGTATAACGTGCAGTCGAGTGAATCGAAGGCTCTTGTAAAATGGTTGGTCCACACAAGGAATTTGGGTTGGCTAATGGCGTAAACACGATCGACCCTATCTGACATCAACCTGGTTTCAATTATGATATCAGCTCGGAGGTTTGTTGACGGTAATGCCACTGAAGCTAAATCCTATGTTTAAAACAATGTCTGGTAGGCGAAACAAGCTGCTTTTCGATAAATTCATCAACTGACCATTACAATTATACAGGGTTATTTGGGTTTGTCAATCTGGTTTTGATCACATCAAACTACGTACACAAAGTATGCTAAGTTTGTTTACTTGATCCTCATCTCAGCTAAGTCATTGGTGCTCATAAGAGTATCTTGTAAATCAAAGAAAATGGCCATTTTATACCATTTCTTCTGACTGTTAGCTTTGCTATACTAAACTCAGGATCATTTTAAATGCCACTACTAAGACCGGATCTAAAAGAACAAAGGAAAATGCAGAAATTGTGTCCGGCTTTATACCTTTGAATGCAAATTACTTCTCAAGTAGCCTGCGTTTCTGAAATAGTTACAAACTGTGAATGTCATAATGTTAATAACACAGCGATATCGGTAGAGAATTATATTCGCCGACGTTTCGGTTACCGTGGGTAACCTTTCTCACGGCAGGTTTACAATTCTGTTTAAATTTTCCCACCTGGGACAGGTCGTTTCAGTAGTGTTCTGAAATTCTATTTGGCCTGTTCGCCGAGCCTGGCAATTTTTTTCATACGTTTCACCACCAACCGAAATGACATCATCAGTGCTTGTTAATTGGCCAGTTCACAAGCACTGATGATGTCATCTGATCTGGTGATGAAATGTTTGCATGCAAATTGCCAAGCTCGGCGAACAGGCTACAGAATTCAGTTCGCCCGACTTACGAGAACCGAATTTCCATACTGTCAATTGTCCTGATATGCTCAACCCATTGCTGCAGAAGGTGATGGATGTGAATCAGTGTTTCGGACTCCTTAATTACCTCACTTACGCCTATTTCCAATGGACGCGTAATTCCAAGTAGACGGAATAGATGATGACCGTTACGGATAATCCCAGCTCCCCCCCCTCTTGCGACCAAGCTTTTCTAGCGGTCATTCCTCGAGCTCTTGATGGGATTGGGCCTATAGCATTTGAGCTCCATGTCACATTTGATATCTGGATAATTGGTTTTGCGTTCGACTAGCAAAACAGCAGAAGTCAAGGATAGTCATTGTCTTTACTCTGGTTATGTCCGAGTCCACCCTTATTTTGATACAATTTTGAACTTATTTAAGTGATTGAATGGCGAGTCGATGAGGGAGAGAGCATCGCTTTCAACGTCTATTTGCATTTTGCTGTGAATTCCGGTTTCAGACAAATTAGGTGCGGTGGTCAGGCTCCGGCAGAATCCGGCTCGTACCAGAGCTAGGTCCGTATCAATAGGTGCAGACCAGTCGAGGCG
>UZAN01059717.1:0-11103 GCA_900618425.1 Echinostoma caproni
GACGCCAGTTGTTATGGTTCGTACTCGGACTAGTATTTCGTATACGTATCGGATTCCGCGCACTAATAGTCCGACGCAGAACTAGGACTCGAAGCGAAATCAGAAGTCAACTCAGTGGCGGAATGGAATTGTAATAAGCGGAATTTAGAAATATATATGGATATCGTGTTCAATAAAACAAAAGAGTTCATAGTTCATGAGCAATCACCACACATGTTCAGTGTTTGTGAACTGGCGGTGTTCTGCTTCTACTCGTTTGCTCACATATTTTCATCTTCAGCGACATTTCATTCGCTGTACCCGATGTTTTCAAACTAGTTTGCGGTTGAACCAACATGAAGCGGGAGGGCGTGCCTCGGATGTCCAGATTGCCGGTTTTGATCCGTTTTTTTGGGTCACGTTCTGACGTTTCTGTTGCGTGATTTGATCCTTCATTTACATTGATGTGTAAACGTGATCCATTTCTGTGGGTTTGTTCACGCAGTTGATCGAAGACTGTCAAACCTTGAGAAATTCCCGGGGGTATTTGAACCTTTGTGGGTTGCTGATATTCAAGGATTTGTAGTCAAATTTTTCATGGATGAAAATGAGTAGAAGCCAGTTCTAGCTTCTGATTGTCAATTGGTGTACACAGATCCTTGTTGATTGCATACTTCCAGTTTGTCCCATACAATGTTTTGAGTAATCCCTGCTGTTGTCTTCTTCTTTGGTTTTGAAAGATTTTTCCATCAGTGTGTGACCAATGTTTAGGCCAATTGGATTACTAGTCTTCTTCTGAGCAACTTTACTGTTGTTTCTTTTTGATTCTGTTATTTGTTTCCTTCTTTGGATGAGAATTCATTTGAGATGGTTGTTGCGAGCGAAAAATCCAAAGAGTTTCGCATTGTTCTGTTTTATTCTGTCGGTAATACAGCGTGACTGCAGGGATGATTACGTTTAAAGTTTACAATTTGATCCAGATGCGTGTCTTTGCTTTAGATCGTTGTATTCAGAGTTTATGAAACCGGTCTTATCATCAAGATGTTGATGGGTGTTGTTTATTCTGCACTGTACGCTTTGTGAATTTACTGTCGTTGAAAGTTTGTCATCAGTGATGTGGTGTGCTTGTTTAAGCCCTGAATATTTCAAAATGTCAAAAATATGTCGTCAACGGATCGGAGTCAAACTTTCGGATCGATTCTTGGTGGCACTTTCTTCTCCAGATATTGCTGATCACATTGGCAGCCTAATCGGTAGTTCTTGGATTTCTCTCTGGAAATCGGATTTCTTTTGTAAGCATAGTTACACGAGTTCGTAAGATGAAAGTTGGTTCCACTGACTGGTTTGGTGGGTGTGTATATGTCAACTTTGGTCACGTGGATCTCGCTAGGTTCGAATCGATCGAAGATCACAAAGCAGTACCGTAGAAGGAGAGCACTGTTTAAATTTTCCGGATGCGGACAGGTGTCCAGATAAATCTTCCAAGTGAACGTTCTATGCTCGTATCCTGTGAGGAATACTCGCAGTGCTTCATGTCGGTATTCAAGACTGATTGGGGATAACTTCTGTTTCGTCCTAGCCAAGAGGTCAACTACCTCAAACCAATGTGATTATGTAACCCACATAGTTTGACACAGCGTGCTTACTAAATTAAAGTCAATGAAATAACCTATCGAGATGAAGATCAGGGAGTAATACAAAAAATAAATGGGGCGATTTTTTTCACAATTACAACAATGCGTGGAACGCTAAAATGAAACAAACCAACGAAAGAACGTCCATTGTGTCATAAAAACTCAAAGTTGATGCTCATAACTTAAATTTGTAAACCACATCATATGGAAAATGATTGGACGTGACACAACCATCACGAATTTTCGTTGCACACAGGACAACCGCGACAGTAAAGACTATTCTATCGAGGCAAAAAGAAATCAATTGTTAAAAGAGTAATCCTCAACCGTCGAATGCTAAGTAAATTGTCCAGACTGCGAGATACACTATGCCAGACAAAACAAGTCGAAAACATAAAAAC
Source organism: Echinostoma caproni (assembly GCA_900618425.1). Classification (NCBI taxonomy): domain Eukaryota; kingdom Metazoa; phylum Platyhelminthes; class Trematoda; order Plagiorchiida; family Echinostomatidae; genus Echinostoma; species Echinostoma caproni. The sequence continues at coordinate 2,015 of UZAN01059717.1, forward strand.
ACGACTGCACAAACATAGATCGATGATCAAGAGACATGAACTGAAATCGCGAATTGCTAGTCACATGAATGCCGAGAATCACATTTTCAAACTAGACAATGTAAAAGCAGTCGGTAGGGGACCGAAATAATCAGTGCGGGAATTGATCGAGTCAAGGTGCTCCTGATGCGACAGAATACAAAAGCAAAAGCAGAACTGGAACCTATTTATTACTATCCAAGAAGGCATTGGTGACCCGAAACTTCTCAAGCCAGAACTGGTTTGGAACCGGTTCTAGAAAACCTGTAACCGTAACTGTAATCATCAAGCAGACACAGTAAAACATACAGAGTACAGGGACGTTGAGGTTGATCGGTTTGTAGGAACCTGCGAGGCCGTGCACAGAAATATGTTCCAGCTAACTTTTCAGACACCTGGTTGCTGGAGAAAATGTTGAATCCCACCTGTCGAGGGAACAGCCATCATACGTTTTAGCTTGTATCCAATAAAACAGATTAATATGAGTTCACCTTGAAAGAAAACCTTTCATCTACGAATTGATTTACTGAGGCCTTACTGTTTCCTTTAATCCTTTAATCGCGTACTGACAGGAATATTAACTGGTAAAGCCAACTTTCTCATTATTACTAGTAGGCGTAAATCTATTTTGAAGAAAATTGTTTTCCTGCGCTTCTACTATAGTTTACCGTGGGTATAGCAATAAAATAGGTAGAAGCCACTAAGACGATTACTGCTATTCAGTTTTGGTGATAAGCAGCATGGGACTTGGGGCGATGAGTATAACAGAAAGGACAATTTAACGCTACAACAAACGTGTCTATAACTGAGGTGGTAGTTTTGTATTGGATTCGTCTAGTAGTTTCGGAGTTTCATTTCAATTATAACAGCTTTTTGGAGGAGGGGGTGGGTTGATTGGGGGTTGCCTAACTTCCATTTTAGTCTTCATTGTAGAGTTCAGACAAAGTGAGATAGTTTTATCAGTGGCGTGGGTTGGGGGTCAAACAAATGATGTGCCCGTTTTCTGCACATCGCGGATTCCTGGTCTTAGACTCAGTGCGTTCATCTATAACGTTAAAGCATTGGTTAAAAAAAGAACTGAGCGTGATACTTATGGTCTCTCGGTGCCGTGCGGAATTCATAACTATGGGTAGGAGGAGACTCCTACTCGAGGAATAATTGTTGCAGAGGATTTCTCAACTATTAACTGATCTTTCTTGGTTTAGAGGTCTTTGAGTATTTGGTAACACATCATCGTGCTGATGTGAAGCAAAACTGCTTTCGTGGTCCAGGTCTGTGATCGTGTTGCATGGAATCATTCTGATTGGTCTACATCAAAGCCAACTAAGGAAGCACTCATGGGGCAGGGATGGACATTTGAACGATCAATGACATGCTGTAAACATAATTGTTTCGTTTGTTGTAGTGCTAAATCTGTCGGTGTTGGTGCACGTCAATTGTGTTGATCCTCCCTTAATTCGTCGATATGTCAACACTGACTGACCACTGCTATGTACACCGAGGGTCACCATTTTGATTGGGATGGTGTGAGGACTATACAGTAAGGATAAACTCGCCACGAACAGATATAAGACCACAAGCAATCCACCTTCATTGAAAACAGAGTCTGGTAGGAAAAGCACGCAGTATTTTGACGAACTCATTGTCGACGTGACTTACTTTTCACCTTCACTTGCTCCTATGATACGAGCTAGGTCGGACTAACTACGAGGTGGCTGTCAAAGAGGATGGGCGAATGCCGCCCCCATTGATTGAGACATAAGTCAAACGGTAGGGCAGTGAAAGTGCTATCTACCAACTCATCTTCCCCTCTTCAGTCAGAAGCAGTTCTTTCGGGTTCTAGTTTTGCTATGGTCCCTAAAATGATGAAAACCAAGAATAATTCTCCCAGGGGGAAGCATCAATAATCTAGCTCAGATGAGAATCAAGTAGACAAACACAACAGACTTCACATGCATAGGTTGATGGGATCAAAACCATATTGACAGAAACGAATAACCCCTGTGTGATTATAGTAGTGAGCTGTTAATGCGCTCAACAAAAACTAGCTTTTCTCGCCTACCGGTCTTTGTTTTGATTCTGGCAATTGATATTTTCACCTACTCGAATCCATCTATATTTGCATAATTAGTGTATATGTAAGAATACATTGTACCAAATTAATGTATTCTCGGTAAACAGTGTTCTCTCTTGCACAAACCGGTAAGTGGCCAAGCATTGGACTGACTGTCCAACTGTTTATATGCACGGGTCAAACCAGGATGGNCAGGATGGTGTTCACCCCCTCCGCACACCACAAACGTGTATCACACAAATCATGTGCTTACGCTCAAATCACACGAATGCTCACACTTTCCAAAACCAGTTTGGCAACCAGTCCAAATACAGGCGTTCTCTTATCTTCCGAAATTCGAGATCCTTAGATTAAACATGTTTATTAGTTGGATAGTTTGGGCGCGTGCTGTGACCTTTCACTTCAACGGACCAATATAATCACGCACCGGGTTGACGCATTCGTCATCGATCGATGATGATGTAGGCCTCACTGTCGGTAGTGGTTGTGGTCTATCAGTTACCGCACAGGAGTGATTATCATTACAGTGCTTGCAGGGCTGTGTGAGCGAGAAAGGCGTGATCATTCCGTCACACCTACTAAGCTCACACAAACAAGGACTGAAATATACCATACTTTCAGCGTTTACCTACGCGTAGATTTGTGTGACCGAGAAAAGAAATTGGCTCCAAGGTTCAACCAATCGGTTGACTATCAACCAATCACTGTGAAGAAATGTTGAAACGAATGGTCTAACACAATGATGCCTGTAAAAGCGACGGTTAAAACATTTTCAGGCATATTAAAAGATCGAAGAGAAAAGGTGAAGACGAATGGTAAATAGGTTTAAAACAATATCTTTTCCCACTTTAGGATGCCAACTGAAACCTGTGTTGAAAACTGGAGTCCATATGTAACAAATCCATAACGCATTCGGATCACCAGGTTAATAAGCTTGAGGGTTGCAACTGTTCTTTGTCAGTATTTTCCTTTACGTGTGCCTGTTTGCATGGTAGTAAGCATCGGTTGGTTGGACAATTCACTATTGCTCTCTTCTTTACTAGCTTAGATTATATCAGGATTGTAAATATCCTGATACTGCTTGTTTAACCAGGTCTCCAACCCTTGTTTATGCAAAAACCACCTCCTACGAAGCTTGGTCGCTTTGAACTAGGTGTGAGTCCGGTGTCACACTTTCACTTGCCAAGCTTTCAGCTGTCAGATACTCTCGAGCATGGTCACGTTAAACTTCCGATATGTTCAAGTGAACATCACACTTTCCCTCAACTAGTTGGTTACCGAGAATAACGGGATATCGGAGACCGGACCGGTGCTTCAAACCACATCTGGAAATTCCTTGGATGACCCACTGTATGCTAAAGTCACAATTCAGTTAGACGATGCATCCAATTAACAGATGAAGGACGAAATGAGCATATTAAAAGACACAAATTGCATTTACCATGTGGAGGGTTAAGAAACCGGCAAAGAGTGAAACCTACAATAAAGACTGCAAAGCATTGTTCGATTCGTGCAGACATCAAATCGATCAATTATGAGAGAAGTTTTCTAAATTGCTGTAGCCTTGTGCTCCTAATGCTGATCGTCAACCGTGTAGTGCAAGGGATAAGGGCTTTGGCCCCAAAACCCAAAAACTGGAAGGCGAAAGAACACCCTGCTCTTCATTTACCACAAATAATTTCATCACCACCGTAACACATTCAACAGACAGAACTCTCACAGATTGGAAACTGGATTCCATGCAGTCTGTTGCCTGTGCTATCAAGCTGGCTATCCCAAACAGAACATACTCCTCTGGGCTAATATTAGAAACTTCAAAGCGTCCAAACCTGACCAAACTGAGGAGTATGTTGGCGCATTGTTGAGAAATGATTTCTGAAAATTACATATCACTGCTTTCCCACAGTTTATCCACAATTTCCCTACAGGTTCTCCCTTTCAATAAACTTTTTTTTTGATTTATGTAATGTCTCGGTACATTTATCCTGGATTTGTCGTTGTAAGCATGATTGTAAGCGTTTTGCGATACATATGCCTGTGTGGAATTTATCCCTGTGGAATGAGGTTCCCATTTTTCGGTCCACAGTGTGGACCGGATTACTGAGAGCAAAATAGCGCCAACTTGCAAATACGTTATAGATACTGGTTGAGTTGAATGAGCTGAGATTATCTACAGTGCTGGGTGAAACGAATTACTGATAAAAATAAAATGGATCACAGCTTTAAGTGCTATACATGCGGCACTCAAACTATGGTAGATGTACAACTACTTTGCTTTATAGGGTGAATGGAACCGGATAATTTGTTTGTGTAACCTGCATTGACGGTTAAGACAAGTTTGGAGTTGCACAGTTGCGCAATTCACAGTAGTAGTATAGCTACAGACACTAGTTTTAGGATGGAGGAGGGCTCTCTGATCAGACTAAGCGAATCAAGAATCGTTTGTGTTGTTTACTTTTGAAGACGAAAACTCATGGTCATTGGAACCAGGTTGATAAGTAGAGCGGAAGACGACGAGAGCTTTGCGCGACGGAGAAAAAGAAACAACACTTTCTAGCTTTAGGATGTGGCATGCAGGACTGACCCCAAATCAAAATCCACTAGAAATACACTAATAGATTGATTCCGAGTAACACAAATTCAAGTTCTTATGCAATTAGCGTCTTCATAAAAGGGGCCGCGCAACCCGTGGTCACTCACTGACGCTCTCAATACACAGCTGGTAGGTCACAATTCTCCGTGGAGGGGGGCTTCCAAACGACGTGTAAGATAGGGAAAATACAAAAAGCAACCACGAACCAAAAGGTCCAGCGGGAGACAGATGCACATGACTCACAATTCAATCTAAATGGTGAACCCGTGTGTTCACCACAAGTGTTAGAGCAATCACAATACACCCACCTTCACTAGCCTGAATATCTTTGAAATGAAATATATTAAATCATGTTTTGTTGATGTTCACTTTCTTCCGAGAATCGTCTTAACTCATGACCGGAATGTCGCAAAATCTACTTGTCAAAACTCTGCTAAATTTTCAGTGCTTTCTTTCAAATTGCTTATTCGGTACAGCCATGTCCGAAGTAAGAATACAAAGAAAAGACATTGTGAAGCAAAAATCTCATGCTTATTAGTTTCATTCATTACAGTCCTCAGTACGCAACCAGCTTCGCTTCTTTGCTCGGGAATGAGCACGGTCCTAGGGCGATACAGTGTGCTCGATTCTGGTGCACCTTCAATGAAGCACTACCCGCTACAAGTTTTGCACTCAAAACCGTTTCTACTCCATTGTAATCACTCGATACTTGTCACAACTGGAGGGCTCACGAGATGAGATTGGTACACGATCAAACGGTGCTTTGCTTCCTTGTGTCGAGGTTTTCAAAAGAGGATTGCAGTGATCAATTAATTCTGAATCGGCGGTATGTGTCTTCGAGAATAAGCTTTCGGGGTAGCAGAGCAGTAAAAGCATGTCAACAATAGTCAGCATTTAGCTTCCGTTTATTTTATTCCCAAAAGGTACAGAGATCATAGTCACCAAAGCACCGGGGCGGTTAAAATATCGCCAAACAGAAAAGAGGAAAATTAGGATAACGGTTGAAGGGTTCGAATACACCAACGGCGAAGCCAAAAATACATATATTTCCCACATACGGAAAAAACCTCCTTTCCTCCGAATATCATACCACTTCACTTTAGTGGAATCTTTTGAAATATTTGACAATTTTATGAGGCGCGATAGAAATGCTCAAACCAGTGATGTGAGTGACTGAGGACCCTCGTATTTAGTTAGGTCGTTATGAACCAGCTTTGGCAACGAGCGTAACCGATCTACCGGCAATCGGAGCCGAAGGAGTCGTCACCCCTATCCTAATAGCATTGTAGTTACATAGTATGAACCTCATATATAGCATAAATACTAGATTTCACTTTAGACAGTGAATGTTTGTACCAACCTATTCGGTTTTTCACAGGCACCAGGCACTGGTGATGCTCTTGGGTGTGGGTTTTACTCCTTGGGAGATCGTTAATTTGAATTAATTATTTTTATTGTATTTAAATGCGATGGAAATGTTTGTGATAGATTTCACTGTTTCAAATTGATTGACTGCCGAAGACTGATCGTAATCACGGCTGACACCAGACGATTCTGGCAGTGCATTGAAACGTGAAAATCTATCAACCCATAGGATTGCGACGAAAATCAATACGGATGTGAACACTGCCAGATGTTGAAGGGACTATTTTGAGAATAGCGGCGATAGTAAACGAGAGTACAGAATGGGCTAATGACAAGGACCACTGATAAAAATGGAACNCTTCTAAAAAAATCTATACATGTGATACCATTGCAATGCTTTGCTGATAAGTCTCAACCACAATGCTGGGCTCCCCAAGTAGGTCCATCTTTTTTCAACATACTATGGGAAAGTGGTCTTTCATCGGGTAACGCGATGGGCCATAGCACAAAAAGAAACGAAGTGATGAGTTATCCCCATTGATAACTTTGTATACCCTCTGAGATAACATGACCGAAAGAAAAGTCATGAATGATGATGTAATCCAGCACATTGTACAAGTCATTATCGCACTAATTAGAGTGAGGTTTCACAAACAGAACAGAACAAGCGAATTGTGGTTCCTGAATTTACGTGATTGGGGTCAGTAAGGATACCTTTATGAACAAGTAGCTGCTAAAATGCCAAAAATATTAGGGGGACTACGCCAGTTCCCATCGAACAAAAAGTTGTGCCAATCTGATAAATGTATATCAAGGAATAGTCTGTGTCTCTAACGAAACCAGTCTGTTTTGAAGAAGGAATGAGATGTGTGATATTGCAAAACTACACTGCAAAAATTCATCACCATTGTGAAAAGGTTAACAGATCGAGAGAGAGAGAGGAAGTAGTATGAGTTTTGTAAAAACAAAATATGTGAGCTTTATTGTCCTGAAGAGCTACCGCAAATCACCGATGACTATGCCGTGAGATTGTAAACCCCATGAATGCGTCATTATTTTTATATCAAACGCAACTATGCATTGTCTAATGGTACGAACGATACATTCGTTCTCCACAAAAATATTGTTGTTTCATTAATGCATCGTTCACTTGTGTGAAAGATCTGAGATTTCACATGAAGATTAATGCGTCAGAATTGTTACCGACCAAATGATCAAAACGTTCGCAAATTTGATTGAGGAGATTTGTGATTCGGTCACTGACCTGCATTAAACACCGACACAACGAGTGAATAATCAATTTACTCCAACCGTCACAATGTGGATATCAATCGCATCAGCACCTTTTTGTCATCATCCCCTTGTTACAAACGGTGGATTGAGTGTGAAATCAACAGTTTTAGCACGTACAGACTTAAACTGTAGCAATAACCAACTCTGTTGTAAGAGGGGAACACAGAAAAAATTCAGAGTTTTGTGCTTCAATTCGACCATAGTATAGAGTAAAAGGCTTGCATTAGCCGATTCGTCTTTTCAGAGGCACCAGACACTCTTGATAATCTTGGATGTGGGTTTCACTCCTTGGAAGATTCGTAATTCCCCAAGAGGTAAATGCATCCAAGCTTGTTACTCTAAATTGACTGAGCCATTTGCACGGGGTCATGACCGTCGACCGTGTAGCTCAGAAATGAGGGTTTGAAGTCCCGACTCGAATGTTCACGTTTCGAGTCCTGACCCGGGGACACACANACACAAAGTACGCGAATTGCTGACGAGTTCCAAACAAGATGAAATAGCTGTCCATTGCGCTTTGTCGGTCATCCAGAATACTTCTATCGCAACGATATCAAACACAAATGCTGTCTATAACCAATGACCAGTCCTTAAACTAAGGTTTCAATGTCATTTATTTCTCTCATGTGTTTCGTTGCGTCCGTTCTGAATTCATACATAAGACTCGAATGATCCGTGATAAGAAGGCAGATACTCCGACCAAGTTCCGAATTTTCAGTCAATTAGGCTAAGCAACCAGGCTAAACACCACTATGTATTGCGGAATTCAGTGACAATGGTAACGTAAAGCATGAATAAGTTGCAATAGTTCAAATGAAGCGTTTTAATTTGCAATCGGAATGTAATAATCCATTGAATCCAATTCGTAAAATTCCGTGCAAAATAGAACCATTTGAGGAATTTAAGTGAGAAAACTGTGGCCATGAATAGCATGGAGCACATATCGCGTGAGCGGTTGAAAACTCAAACTTCGATCCGTCCTGAACAAATCATGTGTTCTATTTCGTACCATGTGTGATCACATGCCTTGGGGCTAGTGATTCCGGTTGGTTTCCATGACCGAAACAGTGATTATATGTTGCATTCGCAATCATATTATATTCAAGATTTTATTGCACCGTTTGCAATGGATAATGGTAGAACTATTAGGGGATAAAAACATCTGAGAGGATACGGATAACGGTTGGCTTTGATTGAATTAAAAACTTAAAGTAACGATTGGTCTAGCTACATACTGACGTTTTATTAGTCAAAGTTAAAGTCAAAGTCAAAGTTTTATTATGGGCGTTTTACCAAAGCTAAAGCTTACCATGCCCCATAGGATTTTTACAGAATGTTTTGAATAACTTTCCACAGAGAAAATAACAATGATAATAATGTGCGTGATCACTCACGGATGTTGAAATTTTAAGTGTTCCAATGATTTATCAAGTTGCGATTTTAATAGTTCAACTGTAGGAGCACACACTACATCCGATGGGAGAGAATTCCGTACGTCGCACACTCTGATTGCAAACGAGTGATGCCGGCAATCAAGGTGACTGTTCTGGGTCTTTACCTTTAGTGCATGTCCCCTGAGGTGATCATTATGAGATAAAGTCAGCAGAGAACGGCAAGGGCGGTTGGGTTGATGCAGTATGTGATATGCCAATGTTAGGTCCCCTCGAAGTCGGCGGTATTGGGATGAGTAGTCCCAATATTCGCAGTCTTTCGGAGTATGTCTTGTCATATAGACCTTTTACCAAT
>UZAN01059718.1:0-11102 GCA_900618425.1 Echinostoma caproni
GGCTCTGGCTAGCTGAAGGCTCCGGTTGTGAATTCACCTACCTTGTCCTGGGTAACCTGGCAGTATTCAAACCACGGAGCGTTTTTCCTCTTTTATAAAGATTATTGTACCATGAGTTGTTTGGCACACAGTCCGGCCTCAGACGGGTGTGAAATATATATATTATGTGGTTCACCACTCCAAGTCCCGGGGCTCATGTAACCGGTTTCCATGACAGAACGGCAGGTCTTCATGGCTGTGTGGCCCGCCCCGTCTGCTGTCCATCACACACCAATGTGTAATAAAAACAACTTCAAAGAGGAAATTCGTCGTGTATATGGTAAATGAAGCGTGAACTGAAAAGCTACGAAGCTTTGGACAGCTGTTTCGATCTGGTTGGGTCTCATCAGCAGTGCTAATCCATCGACCCAACTGCGGGTCGAACCCGGGACCTCATGCTACCTACTCGGCAACCGGGCAGCTGATCAGATCGTTTTTCATTTTCCATTTACACGATATAGCACAATCCATGTTTGCGAGCCTGTTGAAGGCCACAGTCCTCGCTCATCTGAGCACTAGCCTTCGGGGTTAGGACTCGGTTGGAAACATTCACAAACTGACTACCTATTTCGTGTAAGTAATGGAGGTCGAAACAGCTGTTCATTGCTTCCTAGGTTTTCAGTTCACGCTTCATTTGCCATAGACACGACGAATTTCCTCTTTGAAATTGAATTAAATCCTCTATTACTCACTTGAAAAATAACTTCATTCATATACTTGTATCTAGGATGTCTATTTTCATTACCATGACCGGGTAAATTTGTGTGGACAGCTTTTTTGGAAACCGATTATTTGCTACCACGGAAATTCCGTTCACTCATTCATATACTACATCTTGTAAAATATCCTGTAAAGACGTCCAAGTCACATTTTTATCCGGTTAGTAGCATCTAACTCATTTACAAAATATGGAATCACAGTATTGATTCACCTTGGAACTGATTCTGAAAGGTCCGTCCAAAAGGATTTACCGGGTGTTGCAAATGAGGTTATTGTGAAGTATGTATTTTCTGCACGCCTGAAGTCACTCAGCCAATCAGCTAATCGAAAGCGTTCTACACACAATTGTGATGTGACCGATAGGCAGACACAAACGGAACAAGTTACGGCCACAGCACAACCGCGCATACAAACACAACACGAGTGTAACAACTCGTCCTGTCCGTAGCCGCTGGAATTCGGTCAACGAACCAGTGGTAAATAGGTGTACCTATCAGACGGCATACAAATTGTTGACTAGTTGCGCTGGTCATCACATCTTTGTGTGACCATTGCAACCCAATTGGGGTAACTTTAAGTGCAGAAGGGCGTTCAAGATAGAACTTTTCTCCGCGACGAAAATATCACACCTTTACATTCAGCAGCTTCACTGGCACAGTTCTCGTAATTAGATGGGTTGAGGCGTTTGGAATGGTGCTCTACACTATTCATAAATCTGAAGCCCTTATCCTTTGTGAATAGAACGAGTTTGTAGCTCAAAAAGAGTCTGAATGTTAAATGAAAGCATACCCGAGCGTTGGGACTAAGTCATGATTACTAAAGATCCGTGAGTTTTGTGATTAGTTGCATATTTTCATCATTTTCCCGGGGTCGGGTCTTTCGCATCCCCAGGGGTAATGAAAGTTCACTTGGATTCCCCCATATGTATCATTAATATACCGTGTCCGATCGACCTGGGTGAAATTTCAGAAAGAAAATAGAGAGGGGGTTGATCACATCCGAACACAACAACATAACTGACGGGACGCACCTATAGTAAGGTATTGTACAGAGAAGGCGAGTTGGCTGGCAAAACGTTTATTGCTCCAATTCGAAAACAACCGGTGTATGCGTTCGATCATATACAATCAATTCTCAACCGCGCGGCAGGATGATTCATGTCTCATTCTGTTGGTCCATTCCTGTTGGTTTTGGTCTGCATTTGGCACGTACGTTTCCTCTTCTTCCGCGTGCCGTTCCGACTGGTTTGACCCGATCGTAGCGCGAGATACGTTGATCAACAGCTCCGATGTTGTGGTATTCGGTGGATATCTTTCTGGCTAGATGCGGATTGTCCGTCTGGCTGTAATTGTCGATTCGTCGTTTCGAGTGGTAGTCGACATTGTCTCGCGAATTACTTCCAGCCGCTACATCTGCGCACTTGGTTCGATCGACCCTATTCTTGATTCGTTCGCTAGCCGGGACTCTCTTTGTACCACCTTCCATCACAGTGTGACTGAAGTCTCCATAGATTTCAATAACTACTCATTAATGGAATATCGATAACGGTAATTTCCGCGTTATCTTGACTAAGCAGCTCGTCTATCGATACGCGACAATAACCCACTAGAACAACCTCACTCGGATGGATAGTTCCGTTCACTTTCAGCGTGAGGAGGAGAGAGATTAACACATGGCTGCCCCATCTCCCACAGGGTGCCTATCACCATCTTTTTGCAGTATCTATTTCTTGGTTACGATAACCACATAGCTATACACACACACTAAAGACCATAGCTGTGAAGAAGGATTTGCGTACACGTGCTCACTGATCGGCACAACTATCTGGGAGGAGCAGGCGATGGAAGCCAACGGGAGCCAACGCTGAATCAGTGCGTGCAAGCATTATTCTAATGTGGCCATAATTTGCTTCACTTGCTTGCATCGACCTTGCTATCGTGAGCAGAACGGTCCTGATCAGTTGATTGGTTGATTGATTGATTTCCACTGTCCGATTTCCGACCAAATGTTTATGTGAAACGAACAAGTGGGGCTCCAGAATGTGAACAGATTTGCGGACCAGTGAACTTCATACGCAACACTTACGGGACTACACACACACACACACACGTGATTTTTGTTGGCACTCGTTGAGTATGCACTATGTTTCGGTTTTTATGAATTTATCCTCCTGTGGTATAGTTCAAACTACATTTGCTTTGTCCTGCCAAAAAGATGATTCATGATCCATCTTACTCACAGTTTGCATATACCGGATACCTGGGCGAGCAACAGCCACCATGGTGTTCTCACAATACACTCCATTATCGATCGTATAAGATGGTAACATCGGTTGGGTGGTTCCAGTTTGGTAGCTCAGGTAACCTTCACACTAGAGGTCACAGTGATGTGATTAAATGTGAAACCAATTGAAGATAGAATCGGGAATGAACAGAAGACTTGCATGTGACATAATCATTTCGCAGAACTTTAGCGCCTCAGGCAAAGAATAATTAATTCGACTGTTATGAGAAAAGACAGGTACGATTTGCGGTGGGAAAACACATGCATACAAATACCGAAAATTTGAATTACGTGTAGTTGCCTACTACTTACTCAGTGCGTACAGAAACTGCGATTCCTTGACCAGCGCGAGCGATGGAATATAGAACATACGAATCGGATCCAATACCAACCACAAAGACACGTGCCTTGGATACATTGGATCGTACAATTCCAATAACCTGAAGTGAGAAAATGAGTATGAACATATAATAAAATGTCTCTTCACCGGGGAATGGAACAATTCTATACAAATCAGATCGTGATTAGATTATGCATTTTTTACCACTTTCTATCTTTTATTGTCTGACTCTCTGTCCGTATGAATTATTTATTATTTGGAAGAAAATTGAAAGTAATAAGAATGCAACAACAGTTATATGGGTGTTGGTGTTATTGTTGGTGGTTGTGGTGTTTTTGTTGTTGATTGATTTGAACTGACCATCCGTCGGACTTCATCTTCACGCACAATCCTCAGTTCATCGATTCAACCATACACTCGGAAGTACTAGATTCGAGTTTGGCTCTTATTGGAGCTCATCAGTAGTGCATATCCACCGTTCCGTCCAAAGTATTGATCTGGCATGATGCAACAATTTCAAAGGCGGCAGAAATAGAATAACTTTCAACTCGGATTGGACACAGAGAGAAACCTTAGCCGACAAATATAGAGACGCGTTGCCTGGCACTACTGAAGGGAAGAGAAGAAAAGATTATGGAGAAATTGATCCTAATCATTAGCTTTGTCCGATGCTCAGTCACGACCGTGACAACATAAGGATGCATGCAGTATAAAACCGATTTCTAATGCAAACCATAATCAAAGTTCCAAATTTATGAAAATTTCTAAGATATTGTTGTAGGATCACTAATGATTTTCGTTTCCATATACCATAAAAGCAATCTGATAAGCAGTAGATGGAACCAATAAACCACCTGAACCAAGCACGAATGTTTGACACATTGTGTTGAACTATTCTTACTACTTATGAGTAGACAGCATATAAAAATTAAAAAAGAACGTATAAAAGAACGAGCTGAACGCAGTGTGAATACCATTCGGTATTGGCCCTATTAATTCCACTGTTCAAAAATATTCAATATAAAACTGTGGGCGCTAGTGGACCGGTGGTAATGTCACCACTTATCACCCTGGGGAACGTGTGCTCGACTCCAACCATAACCGCCTGTCTTTCCCCATTATCTTTGTTGTATGGCAGCTCATTGATTGGTCGCTTCCCCCGTTCTGAACATTGTACCTTTGTATACTCAATAAAAGGAAGTATAAAGGAGAAAAGGACACTAGACATGAGGCAATTAGAATAAACTAAGTTCACTTTAAGATGGTGTGCGCATTAACGGATATACAAAAATCACCCGATTTGTGACGCATTAGAATTCGATTTCACTTTCTAAAATATCATGAATTATTCGTAACCCAGTGTCCGTGAATGCATATAAATATTTGTAAGTTTCAAAACTGATTTTAATAAAATTTCTAATCGCTGTTTATTTATTTATCATCAACTTTTGTGATTATTCGCATATATTTATAGCATGCGCTTACAATAAATAATAATATAATGTATTTTATACAAAACGATTGATTGGCTTTCTGCCTCACTTGCGTCGGCAGACCTCTGTTGAAAATTGCCGGATGAACAGCTGTTTAAATGTAATGAATTCCATGATACCACATCTAGAATGGCATTTTTTTCTTTCAATCTCGTAGACTTTGTACAATAAATTAGCCAGTCATAAATTAATTGCGAATCACGTACAAATGAGTAGGAACTCTTCGCTGGTTTTGGGGGTTGGAGAGGAAATCCAGTTAAATTCATTGGTATCACCAGAACTCATAATGCGAATCGTCTATGTCCGTTGTCGTAATCAGAAGTGACTCGGAAATTGATGGAGCAGGAAATTTTGTGCTGGCGGTAAAATGCCTCCGACGGTTAAAAACCTCTGCCTCCGTGAAAGCCTCCTTGAGGTATTTGGTGGTTATTGTGAGTCTCGGTTAAATCAATTCACAATCTCATAGTGTCAGATCCGAACGTCGTTCGGAGTGCATCGAAAAATCGATGCACAATGTGATTGTAAAATCGCCATGATAAAAGTTTCCCACGGTAATTGAAACGTCAGCTTATTTTCACCCGTACCGACATCGCTGAGTTCTCACCATTCCAAGTTATATTGTCACAATCTGTTTACGGCCTTTTCCATTCGTGCTGGAATAGCGAGCAAACTGGCGCTTGTAGACCGTCGAAGATTTCAGCTCTGACCGCAGCGTGCACATGAGCTCTGATTGATGAAAATATACGGATTCCAAACCATTCCATAGGCCCTATAATACGCGTTTTTCTCAAAGTCAAGTGAAGCCAAGGAATCGCTTTATAAACATGGAAAGATGGATATACAGTAACCATATAATCACAAAGTGTTAACAAAAAGTAAAAAATATTTTAGTATAACAATTAAAATACTTGAAAACGGACAGCAACATCGGAAACCAACGGCTTACTCGGGTGTTTATGATTGGTTTAGTTTTTCGTGCTGCGCAGAGTACTTGCAACGAGTTCATGGTTTATTAGAAACCTGGCGAGAGATGGGATAATAGAGCGCCTGTGAGCTTCAGTGCGTATCTTTTTAAGGCTGTGAGTAGAACGGGTGGATGAGTGAGAAAAGCGCTGACTAAGGGTGGAATAAAGATAATGGGAAATATCAGATAAAATCTTGTTGGAAAATGTTTTACAGGACTAGAGGTGGTGTGTGACCACATACTGTACCAGATTTTCCCGTGGTATGAGACTTCAAACGGACAGACACTTGAGGGTTCGGGAAATGAGTTTGAGGTCCTTGTTAAAAAGACCAAGGAAGATAACAGGGGATCCATAAAGAAAGTATAAACGCACCTGGTGTTATGGATAATAGGACACAGTGCGCCGCAAACGCCCCCTAAAGAGACGGATCAATTGTTTCCAATGGGAGCGGTTCCCTTAAACTCCGCGTTTTGGAATAACTTTAGCAAAATGGTGATCTTACATACCTATTTTGGCCTAATTCGCCAGGTGTGACCTACCTGTGTTCTGGTATTTTCACCATTTGAGCAGCCGAGAGCTCCGCTCAGTGAAAGCTTGTGGTAGCCTATGGTTTCCAGAATCCAACCGCCGGCTGGATACCTTGAAATGTTTAGGATAGATTGTGACAAGCTGAAAGAGTTGTGAGCAGCCAAAGACTGTTGCAGAAAATTCGGGATGAGATGGCCCGAGTCGGTTGTTATCTCACAGGTAACAAAAGGTAATTTCGAAACTTTGGCGAATTGATCACTTTGGTAGAGCACTTACCGTTAGAGACAGAGTTTATTCACAAGTTTCGAACTGACATCTGTCCAGTCCACACAACTTACGATGCAAAACGGTCTTATTTGATCTTATCTAACTGAGCGAACTCTATTGTAAACACAACTATCGAACTCCTTTTCACACGAAACTATTTTGACCATGAGCGTTTCTCCTGGTCCCAGCGACACTTCGCAAACGTTGACTACCGAATAGACAGGAAAACTGGGCAACTCCGTTTCGTACAAAATGGACATATGAAATTACAGCCAAAACTATTTTCTTACATCCGTTATCCAAGCCTAGAGGTCATGGTTATAACGTGATCGTAACATGGTGAAGTGTCCACAAAGGATTGCCAGCGAGATGCTCAAGGGATTGCATTGCGGCACTTACGAGTAGAGATTATAATCAATACCACGCATAACCTATCGGGGCCTTATGTGGTTTGCCATCCCAAGTCTCGAGGCTTAGGTTTGCATGACGGAGCAGCAGGTTTTCGTGACTATGAGGTTCACCTCGTCTGCTGTTCATCACAATTAGGTGTAATAAAAAATTTGGGTCTATGTACCACTGGGCACTGCCGAATTCGACGAAATTGATTTTGGTGTATAAAAAGTTGCAGAACCCAAACCATCCGCGTCAGCCGCTGCTCACGTTGTCGCCCCGCATACACCTCAGTGGACATCGTCCTAACTTCGTGATTTCAAAGTGTACTCTGGAATGCCAGCGTTATTCGTTTGCAGTCAGAGGGTGCACCACTTGGAACACCCTTTCATCTCACGTAGTCTGTACGCCAACTGTTGAATTATTCAATCAGAGACTTGACGAAACCTTGACACATATCATATGCTTACATAACTAAAAACGAGAATTAGTTGAAGATAAAAAATTATGCGTTATTTCCCACCCAGAACTATATATGACATTTATCATTTTTTCCCCAGAGGTGATTCAATTGCGTAGTTATCCTATGGGGAAAAGAGAAGCATTAGATTGCAAGTAATTTGTCTGATGAAAATTTGATTTTGGAAATTTGGGGTTTTATCAACTGCCCTTAAAATACTCGTCCCGGCTGTTGGACGCGATAACATTTGAAGTTAAAACATTATTTAGAATATATATATATGATATATATGATATATATGATATATATATATATATATATATGATCAGCTGCCTAGTGGTCGAGTGCGTAGCATGCTTGCGTTCTGACTGTGAGGTCCGGAGTTCGATCCTCCAGATGGGTCGATGGTCGATGAATTCGCACTGCTGATGGGAACCCACCTGGTCGAAACAGCTGTCCAGTGCTTCCTGACTTTTCAAATCACGCTTAATTTGTTATGTACAAAACGAGTAATTTCTCCTTTGAAATAGAACCAAATCACCCGATACTCACTCGTGGAATATCAGAAGTGTTTGTGTGTGTGTCTGTGCGCGCAATGATTATTGATTCAGAACTGACCGGAAGACAAATAAATTGCAGTGATTACAGTAGAGTGCACTCCATCCGGCATGGTGATGCATACACAAACACACACAATTTCCGTGTACCTGTGTCTGGACACATCAATGTACACAGCGTGGGATTCAGAAATAGCCTCGTGGAACATTCCTGTACTCAGTTCAGTTCGGCAGAAACTCTGTCATCTTACCGAATATTTGCTCACTAAAAATGCAATACCACAGGGGCAATGATTGATTGCTTCGTTCAAAGTAGTTACCATTTTGAAAAACTTAGTGATTTATTTTGAATTTGGGATGAGAACATTGTGATATCTCAGTTGATAAACGTGTAACGAGCAATATTTTACATTTAACAGGTAGTNCAGGTAGTACTTATAGTTTCTGGATGTTATAAACAACGGCATCAGTGCATTTATTTACATGGTTTAAAATACCTAATGTTGTGAGGTATTACTCAATTGTGAGTAGTAGGTAACATAGTTGTTGATCTATTTCGACAGTCAAAAATTAACAAGATCACCGAGGGCAAATTGCTGTATCTGAAAGAATAACTATCGATTTCTACATTCATTATCTGTCGTGTGGCCAGGAACTGCCATGGTATGTTTCTAATGAAATTTTCGTGTTATATATCCCAAATTGGTGATTTCTCATCTGAAATCCTCAATTAATGACTACCTCTCAACCGAGCACCGCCTTGTGGAATTATAACAATAATACCAACATTTTGTTTGGTTTATGATTGTATAAAATTCATTTTCATGGTTTTTTATTATTACGGGTGTTGATAGATAATATCCAAAACCAGTATACTTACTAAATACTGATATAAAAGCCTTTGATGAATAAACCAAACATATGAGCAGTTTATTGGGTGACAGCAAGTCGCACTTTTACCCAAACTATCGGGGCTAACAGAATAGAAATTGTATAAACTCACAAGGATCAGTTGATAAGTGTCTTCGATTGCGGTAATTCTGTTGTGTCTATCTATGGTTAACCCGGTGCATGGAGTCTTTGCACCGTTCACAAATTTCAATAGCTCGTATGAATGTGAGCGTATTTGTTCCGAGGGTAAGTAGAATCTAACAACGAACTGAAATCAACCATCGATGTGTCTGGTTCATCACCTACACTAGTTGGAACACTTGAACGTGAGAAATTCCCATGTCCTGCCAGAAGCAAGCAGATTGGTCTCCGCGAAAATATCTATATAAAAATATAAATGTGCAATGCGCGAGGCAGAACACCAGAGTGAATTGCATTGTTCGCTTTGAGCTCATCCATCGACTGTCATGCGGATCGTTGTGTTACTGTTGTGCGCGTTGCACTTGTGTATCGGTCACCCAATTGGTGTTTTTGACGCATCGGTGCTCGGTGCAGGAAAGCGTGGTATTCTCGGTTCGGCCGTGAAAAACATTGGAGGGACATTGCTCCGAGGAGTGGCCAGTGGTTTTATGTATCCTCCGATGGGAATGAGTCCATTCAGTCCGTTCGCTATGAATCCTTGGATGTCGGGTCAATCTTTCATGGGCGGAATGTACGGAGGATTCAATCCGATGTCTATGGGATCGGGCATGGGATACAATCCAATGTCTATGGGGATGGGTGGAATGGGTGGAATGGGATTTGGGTACAATCCAATGTCCATGGGAATGGGCGCAATGGGCGGAATGGGCGGAATGGGTGGAATGAATTTCATGAACAATCCAATGTCCATGGGAATGGACCCAATGATGGGATATGGTTATTGGTGATTCTGCGGATCCACTGCCAAAAGCTGAATTTTTCCGCACAGATTGTTTATAAACGAAAAATGCACATTAATTAATCCCTAATCACCGTCATTATTATTATCATCATCATCATTTTGAAAAGGTGTTTTAATTGTGTATTCGAACCCAATCTGAAATGTGAAGTCAATGAAATAAGTTATCAAAACAAGTTCATTTTGTTCTTCTTTGCATCCCCCGGGGACAGTGAGTGTCAAACCTACGTGATTTAACGAGAGACAGACAAACAGACAGACAGACAGACAGACAGACAGAGGGCCGTTGCAACTGTATTGCTTTCTATGGGGTCCAACGACCCAGAATAATACAACACACTGTTCAGTATGATCCACAAAGTCGACCGGAATGACTGACCACTGCTAGTAGTAGTTAGATTTTGTGTTACTCTTAGATTCGCGAGCTAATTTTGGACTCGTCATTCACAATGAGTGGCGTATCAACTGATCACATTCCAATGAAACGAGAAAATATTTTACACCCCTTCCCTCTGAAAAAAAAGAAAAGTGCTTTGGTCCAGCGTTGTTGATCCTACTCATACATTTTGCCTTGTGCGTGATTTAATCGGACCTCATCGTTGTTCGGTTAACTTTCCACTGTTTATGAAAAATTCCCATCTGGACATGGAGAGAAAACACAGTGGTTTTAGCGAACACGCTCATTTTTGACAACTTTTTCTTCGGGTTAATACAGTTATATAGTTAAATTTAAATTTAAATGTGCTTCTATGTGATTCGTGGTTTGTGATTGTTTTTGGTGTGTGATTGGGAAATGGTGGATAGAGAGAATGTGTTCATAACACGATCGGGAAAACGATTAGGATGTGGACGTGTCATCACGTGTTAGGTTCGCGGAATCATGGGAAAGATCATGTCTATTTCGGGGAGGGGGACGGTGTCACGTTGTGGTCAAGGCAGTCTGAGTGATTTTAGGAATCGTTTTTAAGAACAAAGCGATAGGTTTATTAATCGAGTAGCCACGGCTTAGGCTGCTACTACGAGACGACTTTGACGGGTGGCTTTCGAAGGGTTCGGTGGTACCCTGTAAATGAATTTGCTCGCACGACAGTGTTGGTCAAGAATTAGAACAAATCGAGAAAATCTTACTGCATGATGGTTATCCGAAGCGTTTCATTGAAAATAACTCATTGGAGAAAAATCAAAGTGAGCAAATAATAATGGTAGGAGAAAAGAGCTATATATATATA
>UZAN01059719.1:0-11100 GCA_900618425.1 Echinostoma caproni
CCCGCCGATCTAAATTGTATCCTCATAGCCATAGTAAAACACATAGCAAAGGTATTAAAGGCTTATTTTGCTACCTGCACAATAAAACTCTAGAGCAGGGCAGGAAACCACAGGATTGAAAAACTGCTGTAGTGGTTGCTATCCACAACGTGGGGGGGGGGAGAAACAATAAGTAAAAACATTACCGTCCAGTAAGTCTCACAAGCATTTTATGCAAAGCTATGGAGCGAATCATCAGAACTCACTTAGATGAATACTTTATTCAGCACCGCCTGCTGATTGCGGCACAGTATGGGTTCCTGAAATGGAAACCCTGTCTCAGCAATCTGTTGCACCGTTTAGATGAAGTTACCACTAGGCTGGATGATGGTAAGGAAGTGAAAGTAAGCTATCTCGGTTTTAGTTAAACATTGGATTCAGTGTGTTTTCGACTATTTTTGGTCAAGATAGACGCTCTGGAGATAAGAGATAACATCCACAAGCTTCAGTTTCAGTTTTTACCATGCACTTTCGTGCGCCGGTTTTAGTTGCTGTCTTTTGGTTGTCCATTTGGATAAAAGAGCAGAATGAAGATTGGAATATCGAAGCAAATTCAAGCGGAGGATGGAGAATTCATATAGAGTGATGTGGGAGCCTAACGGAGCCTATGTGACCTAGTCTCCAGGTTAGGGTCTTCATACCCGCATGCCAGGTCTTACCTTGAACGCCCTTCGATCTTTTTCAATCGCTACCAGCCTTGGCAAACATCGTTAGCTGTGGCAACCTATCGGGTGACATGCGTAGCACATGTCCCAACCAGCGTAACCTATGGAGGTCGATCAAATCAGCAACCCCTACCGAAATCAAAAATTGTAAAATGCCTTGGCGTCACTCTATCGCACAATTTATCATAGTCACTACACTTTCAAAATTCATTCTGCAAAGTTAGAAAACTTTCATATTTCTCACTTCGATTGAGATTACTTTCTGCACCCCACAAGCTGATTGTTAGATTTGTGAATGCATGCGTGCTACCCCACTGGTTGTATTGCTCTCCAGTAATTTTTCCCGGTATGTTGAAGAAAGACTTTTATTTACTGACGAGATCTCTGAAACACATCTCTAAATGTAGTGGCATTGTCAGGGATAAACTCGCCGAATATATCATTGACAGACACCTACAAGCATGTGAAAATTTCGCCGCCAAAATACTCTTAGACACTCACCACCCATTACACAATGAATTTTCAAAAGCTGTATCTACATCATCCAAACGCTCAAAATTTAAACTTTTATTTGCACGTACTTGTGCTCATCGTAATTCTGTTCTGCCATATCTAGCACGTCTACTTATAGGCAAGGACAAAAGTTCCACCGAATTGCGCCATCGCTTGCTTCATTGACAAACACCTCATTGCTTTCAGTTTCATCATATAATCATTTTGTAAATTTGAACCCACAAATATGGTGTAATTGCTGAAAACACACCCATCCGGGTGCATAAAGCTACCACTGACTGACTTGACTTGATTGTCTTCTACTTTTTGTGATGATCTTGTTGGCACGTTCAGTCCATCCGTGTGTTGATGGCACTCCTGTTGCGCAGTCAAAGTTCACTGAGCCTGCCTAAGACTCACGGGTGTAGACAAGGTGTGGTTTCTCGCTCGGGTTAGCTGGGCAAGCACCAGGTCCCTTGTTGCGACTGAACCATTAGACCGATCGATAAATGAATCCGATCGGTCGTGCGATTTTCGGACCGACACCGTAGAGGGTTCCGAACCTGATGCTGTCTAAGTGTTGGCGGAGAATCACCACAAGAGATTCATAAGCTAAAAGTGCATCCCACAAACTCTCCTTAGACCCGGATTACGATGACCTTTGGCAGGTGACCTGTCTAATTTCATCGGTGAACGAGGCCAAGTGAGAGTATCGTTCATTCATTCACACAGGCGCGTCCGTGTAACGGTGTTCATTGATCGCTCGGATCAGACAGCTCACTCCACTTACCCGCTTAGTAGTCAATCGCGAATATTGTTCACCCATTTGCACGTTAGTGCGACAGAGCCCATCGACAGACCGAATGGCCGTGGCTTTGATGACCACTGTTGCAAAAATGACTACATTCGAATGGCTCACATTTCAGTTCAGTGTCCCACAGATTAGCAAAAAGAACTTCCCAGATTAGAAAGATGTATTTTTAGCAAAATCATAAAACGTCGTTTGTCTCAGCTTGGCTCTCCGTTGGAAATCAACAAACGCGCTGTTTAAATCAACTGTACACTCCAATAATCAACCCTGCCTCGCATTCATCTTCTTCTTTGCGATACTTAGCTTGATGCGAAACAAATTCATCTAATGACTAAAAAGAGATTCGATACAAAACTTTTAAATAACCCACTTCATCATCAAGTTCCAAACAGGCGATTTCTTCTTCAAAAAGGCGGTCATTAATAGACATAATGTGTAAGGTCCTCGGTCAGATCGCACTTATCCTCTAGTGGCTGCATCACCGGCTGAATCAATGTGGATTTGAACCCTGCTTTCATGAAAGCGTTGATCAGTACATGTGGGTGCACAGAAACCCAAGCTTTCCTGACCAGATGCATGGCCATGAAAATTCTCACCTCGGCTTTCATGATACGTTGCTCATCTTCGATCCAAGACAAAACATATTCCAGTAAATGTTTCCGAACCGAACATTTGAAAGACCAAATCACACCCTGATCCATTGGTTGTAACAGCGAAGAACAGTTCGGAGGGAACCGTACCAATTTGACGTTGGAAAATACTGCGGCTTGGTTATAACAAAGAGCGTTGTCCATAAATAGTAAAATAGATCGTCTTTGAGAAACTATTTTGCGGTTGACATCGAACAGCCAACTGTGAAATAACGTATAAGTCACCCATGCGTTCTTTGAAGAATTATAACTGCATGAAACGCTTTTTCTATCTACACCTCGGACGCATCTTGGAGTTTGAAACTTTCCGATCACTAAGGGTGATATTTTTTCTCCAGTTATGCTCCCACAAAGCAGTAACGTGACTCTTCCTTTGGATTTCTTGGACCTAGAAACTGTCTTTCCTTTCAGACTCAATGTTCTTTCTGGGAGCTGTCTGTAATACAAAGCTGTTTCATCTACATTGAAAATATCACAGTTAGCATATCCTTGTATCAACTGCGGTAACCCGCTCGAAACTCTCCACTACATCACGTGGTATCGCTAAACTTTCCCCACAGACCTATAAAGTAATGCACAAGAGTTGCTTGTTTCTTACTTTGTACGACTGAATACCATATCTGTCTGACCAACAGCGAAACCAACCTTTGAAAGCCTTGAAGTCATTATGATGCAAGCTTTGTGCTAGCTGGATTGCCTTCTTGCGTACGAAGCTCTCCACCATTGGGAACTCTCCGTGCTTTTCCCTCATAGCGGTAAACCAAGCCAAAGTTGCCTCATTCACTGCCTTGAACTTTCCGTTGGTTTTCACGTGGCGTCCTACCTCAGATGCTCCAGCGTTCAAAAATTCCCTGATAGTCGTTCGATGGGATACAACATTGTAGACAGTTTTTCGTGAAATGCCAATTGACTTGGCTACGGAGCTCTGAGTTGCACCTGGCTGTTTCAGTAGTTCCAACGCATTCTGCTTCTCTCTGATCGATAGGCGCTTGCACATTTTGACTTCAAATGACACTGTCTCCGATCGCTTGCATCGGTGTGACTTCTTGGCTAGGATTATCCAATCAGTGAACACTGCCAAGAATGTGTCACACTAGGTGCAATGCCACTGACTGAGTGCGACATTTCAGGGTGGATGGTCAATGATCGTCCCGAACATCGGTCAGCGACCAAGTGAGTATGCATCAGGAACCGCGACATATTGGGAGGTGCGACATCGCATAATCAGAAACTACGTTATTAGACATACGATTGGTTTGGGTTTTCGAAAAAGTGGGAGGATATTGGAAAATGCGACTTCTCAGGGGTGCGACATAGCAGGAGATTGACTGTACGTTGGCTGTTGATCCAGGCAGTTTGTTATCCACAAACGTTGAATTGGCTGCGCTAGGTTCGTGTTCACTTTCGAACTGAAATTTATTTCTTGGTCTTCACTATGTTCTCGCGACTTTCGTATCCTAGGGAATTATTGTCATGGTTAAAGGAGAATCGTTACTTTTCTGTGTCATCAACACTTATAGTTCTACCAGAACTGAACTTTCTGGTTGGAGCAAGCAACGTAAGCTCATCGGGTGGTGAACCGTTCGTGCACACACACACACCCTGCGAAGATTAGGAAATCCTCATTCATCAGCTACAATATGCGCCTAATGTTTAGCAAATTGGCTGACCTAACTGATCTGCTTAACTTACCGCGTACACACAAAGACGTGTATGATACGCATACATGAATCCTGGTTAAAATAAAAAAGATTTGCTGATCAACATACCTGGCTTTGCAAGGTTTCGACAAGACACCGTAAGAGGCAATGAGAAGATCGTAGCCGGGGTAATAAACTCCTGCCTCCGAAACCCTCAGTATGGTTGGGGGTGGGTGTCTAGGGTTGCGGCTGGTCACCCTCCCCTTGCACCTCGCGAAATGCTCCCATATGACCAAGCGTCTCAAATAGCCTCTACTGAGCAAGTCCTTCTCACTGCCATCTCGTGGCGGAGGTTTTCTTACCAAAGTAAGAGGACAAATAGCCTATAACCGGGTTGATGGACCACTGGCAGTTCACCTAGGGGAGTCGGCCAAAAACCTTGATTCCAAACCAACCATGAGGCGTACGAACCACACCCACATCTTTCCGGTTGTGGAAACGGTCACCGGCTCAATTGAGCATCGAGCTGTATTGGGAACCTGGGACGTTTGACCCCGTCCAAGGGCTGTATGATACGATGAACAGGACACCGGCTCCCAATGGACTGCAGTCTTCACACAACGAACCGCTGTCTTGCGAGTCACGCTTTGGTTAGCCGAAGGCTACGGTTGTGGATTTCTAAGAAAATCCACCTACCTTGGCCAGGGCAACCTGGCAGTATTTAGCCCACATGCAAATCATGGAACACTTTTTTATAAAGACTATTGTAATATGATCTATTTGGCACACAGTCTGGCGACAGACGTGTGATATAGATATACATATATAAATACATATATAACGCTCTCGTGTTCAGCCACTGAATACCGCTCATCATGGTTAACTTGGAAGTATACACCTGCCATCTGGTCTATATCAGGCAAAATAAATTCCTCAACTAAATGTAGCTTCGCTGATATTTGAACATGCAACATGACTGGGCTGAACTCCCATCACGACGAGACTGCACCGTGACGTGGTATGATGGCTTGCGTGCCTCCATGACCCTGTGAGCTACACAGGATGGCTTCTCACAGCCGTAGATCCAATCATGCCTGAAAGCTCAACGGGTGGAGGCCAGACGAAGCTCAGTCTCACAAAGCCAGCTGCTTGGGCACCCCCTGGCTTCCTCCGCCTATCCACATCCGCTCCCGGAGAGGCCACTCCAGCAAAAAAACACGTGAGGGGCAGTTTACCGATCAAAAAACCCCGCTAGATGGACGCTGGGCCGGGGTACCTGAGGCTTACCCTCGACGGTGGGAGAAGTCTTCGCACTTCGTTGGACAACTACCGCCCACCCAAGCTGGGCAGCCCCCAGTCAATAAGGTGCTGTCGCGTCCACGTGCTGCTTGTATCATTGGGTGCATGAGGCTAAGGGCCGCTCCCGAAAGGCGGACCGATAATCAACGCACCAGCGAACAAAGCACTGAACCGAAAACCGAAGGCCTTGCGTGACAGGTCTCTAGAGGCTCCCACACGGGTGCTTCGTTCACGCTCCCGCGTTGGATTTACACCCCACTGACTTGTGGGCCAGGCGTTTGAGTCAAAGGCTACGGTTAGGGTTCCCAAAGAAAAAAATTCGTCGGTGTGGGCTGCTGCGAAGTATGCCGTGCCCTAAACTCTTAGGTACCCATTTGGAAAACGATCTTTCTCGTCTGTCTAGTCCTTCTCAATCCCGAATATTTCCAAGTGCCTCCTGTTTACGATGCCCATTGCACCTCACTCAGCGTTCAACTAATAAGGTCAACCACTCAGAGGTTACCAGAATTTTGAAACCAAAATCTCCTTTTCACTTTGCCGCACTCAATGTCCGCACACTACCAGATCGGTCAACAAGCCGCTTAGCTAAAACCCTTGAAACCTTCCATTTAGATGTATGCTGTCTCCGAAAAACGCATGCAAAACCCTACTTCAGTCACCTCCCTCCGTTCTCCAGATCCAGCGTCATCCTCACGCTTCACTCTCCGTGTGTCAGGCGATTCAGCATCCGAAGCTCGCGGTGTTGCTGGTGTTGGAATTGCGCTAAGTGTCAAGGCCGAGCGTTCACTTCTCGATTGGATCCCGGTTAACAGCCGACTTTACGCCGTAGGTCTAGATGGTTCAACACGCGTCAACAGCTTATTCGTCGTATCCGCGTATGCACCGACAGATTGCAGTTCACCAGAAATGAAGGACGAATTACACAAAGACCTCTCTCAACTGCTCCAAAGTGCTCAGTCAACGGACATTGTGGTAGTCGTTGGAGACTTCAATGCTCAAGTGGGATCCCTGGACGAAACAGAGGTTACTTGGCGGCTCGCATGCAATCACAGCAAACAGGACTGACAACGGAGAACGCCTACTCCAACTTTGTGCTGAACACGGACCGTTTCTGTCAAGCACGAACGTCTCGCACAAAAAAACGCCACCGCCTTACAAGGAGACCACCTACTTCTTCATAGCGCTCGACTCAAATTGACCACATTGCCATTGACCACTGCTGGAAATGATCCATTGAAGACTGCCGCTCCTATTGGTCAACACCGTTGGACACAGACCACTCTCTGCTACGAGCGAGATTCTCCCTACGCCTGATAACCCCAGAAAAGCCACCGAAAACGGATGCCCACAATACAGCATCACCGACAGTTGCAAATCGGCCTTCGAGGGGGAACTAGCAGATCGCCTCTCAGCTCAATCATCAGCCGGATAACTCAGTGAACACTGGTCGGCAATCAAGGAATTGATCCAAACGTCGATAAAAGCAACGGCAAATTTTGATGTACGATCAAATAAAAAAACGATGGATCTCCCGAACCTCGGTTGCCCTGCTGGACGCCCGCAGAGTTATTCCTTCGGAATCAAAATACGACAAAACGCGCAAATCCCTTAAACGCCAACTCACCAACAGTCTCAGGAATGACCGCGAGAAGTGGTGGGTAGGGAAGTTCAGAGAGAGGGAGAAGGCTGCGGCTATCGGTAATAGTTGCAATCTTTTTCGTCTAATTAGGAATACAGGATCAAGGAAAGTAGGCGTAAGTGAGGTAATTACGGAGTGTGACGGCACACAGATTCAAATTCAGGAACGTCGTCTTGAACGTTGGACAGAACATTTTCAGGCACAGTTCAGCTGGTCCCCTTCGACACAAGACCTCCCCCCACCCGGTACGACTGTGCAAATACTGCCAGTTGACATCAGTCCTCCAGCTGAAATAGAGGTTACCCGAGAAATAAGTTACCTCAACCGGTATAAGAGTTCCGGCCCCGACGGGCTGTCCCTTCATACGTATTATATATATATAACACCAATCTTTGCAGATACGGTGCCGAATAACCATGGGTGAACGACAAAATATGGGTACAAAAGCGGGGAGATAAAACAGTCAACTTTGGGACTTAGGTTTTCGACTTTTCAGGGCACAATTACTTCCAATGTCTAGACTGCCTCTCTGTGCTCACAAGTGGAAATCCGCCACTTTTAAGATGCGTGTATTACCTTTATTGCTCCCTCAGCTGATTATAATTTTATTTAAATTGTTGGTGGTTTCATTTCTTTTGTTTTTGTTTTAGTTTCAGTTTTTAAAACCATAAACTACGCACTTCCGGTAAACATCGCTCGTCGTCGAAACCCATCTTGTGATATGTGTGTCATGTATTGGAATTGCAGTTTATTTTACAATTCTCGTATTATTCGTTATGTGCATTACATGCATTCATATATATAACTTTGTAATAGATTCGATTCTTGAAACAGCCCCATCCTCGTGCGAGGATAGTGGTATCAATTTACTTCCAGGTGGCAGACTGTTTGATCTAGAGTATGCGGACGACATTGTGCTGCTAAGTGAAGATCCAGGTAAGTTACAAGCTTTTCTCGATAGTTTGATTTCTAGTGTGTCCATGTTCNGCGTTTTGCACCTTCAAAGTGTAAAATGTTACTAAAAGATTGGGTTGGTCCAGCACCCAGTCTCACACTAACTGGGGAAGTAGTAGAGGAAGTAGACAAATTTTGTTATCTGGGAAGCTGTATATCACCTGGTGGACGTGTCACATATGAAGTGTCGGCACACATACAGAAGGCTCGATTGGCATTTGCCAACTTGAGACATCTGTGGCACCGTCGCGTAATCCGGCTGTCTGTAAATAGTCGAGTGTATGCTGCAGCAGTTCGGCTAGTCTTGCTCGAAAGTGCAGAGACTTGGCCTTTACGGGATTAAAGTATATTATCAGTGTTCGAACACCGCTGCCTACGTCGCATTGCACAAGTCTGGTGGGGTAACCGGATGAGCAATGCTGAGTTTAGGCGTAGAGTTTTAGGCATTCGCGGTCGTCCACTGGAGCAAGTGATCGACCTTCATAGATTACACTGGTTGGGGCATGTGTTACGCGCGTCACCAGGAGACTAAGTCGCATAGTTCCCGTTAGGCTCCCTAGCTGGGGACCTCGGGATGATGGTCACTGATGGTTAGAGACACCGAGTGATATGGCTGGGTGTTGCGAACAGTGGCGCTCGTGCATCCACTCATTATTCCCCTTTCACTATTCAATATGAGTTTCCATCTTCCGCTTGAATTTGCTTTCAACATTCCAATCTTCATTCTGCTCTTTTATCCAAATGGGAAACCAAAAGACGGTAACCACATCCGGAGCACGGAAGTGCAGGGTTAACGGTTGCAAAAACTGAACTGGGCTGAACTTTACAGCGGGATATCCCCGTAAACGGATGGGTGAGAAATCTGGAAGTAGTTTGAGTCTTGAAGTTGTATGGAACAGAACATATGAAAAGGGATAGTATTTCACTAGTCTACCTCAGTTTTTTTCAAAAAATTAGGTAATTGGGAAATTTTTGATGCATGAAGGACACGTTTGTGGAAAATTTGAAAAATCAGCAGGTTGCTCTGATACGTTGTTGGTTTACATGGACGAACTTCGGTAAAGTACATAGGCGGTGGCGAAACACGCATAGCCCTGTTCGTCGAGTCGTGACCCACGTGTAGGACGTTACGTCGGTTGTACAGAATTCGACTGCAGTATACGCCATATAACGAAGAAAGATTGCACCCCGGTACGTACCCCACGCGCGGTTTGAATTTTGACGTGCTCTCTGCTACAACCTGTTTATACTAATAAAGTGGAATATCTACCGATATATTAAACCGAGGCACATCTATAATTCAGTGAACGATCACAAGTCACCCAGTTTTACAGAGTTCGTGGTAGTGATTCGTTTCGCGTANTGTTTCTGTGGCGTACATCTGTGTTCCATTTTTCCAGTTTTGAAAGCAGTCATTTTTATCGGTGTTAAATTTTTAAATTTTTTCACCTTTCAATGTCTGCACGGAATGAGGTAAACTAGTGTGGCGGCTGTGGAGAGTTTGTCGCCGACGGTACCCTGTGCGAACGATGCCATCTTTGGTATCATAAGCGCTGTAGTAAACTGACAAAGAAGTGCTACGACCTATACATGATACATAGTTCCCTGCGATGGATCTGTGTCCACTGTATAGCGTTGATAGGGGAATGCTCACGCATCCCCAAGGACGAAGCGGCGGGCAACACCAGCCAGCCGGATCAGCCTAAGGAGACGAAACCTCGGGTGCCTAAAAGAAAGAAAGCCGTAAGGAAAACCGGGAACCATATGCCAATACGAAAGGAAAAACCACCGCAGTAGCTCAAGCGATAGACGCGGAGGGTATGGCAAGGATAAAAGACAGGTAGGAACAGCTTGAAAAAGAGCTGAAACTCCTGAAAGAAACCAATCAAGCAATCCTAGGAAGGGCTAGGAATATACTTCTGCATAACTGCGTGGAGCCCGTGATTAGAGACTCCAAGTATCGGCACGAGGTGGACCGGAAGTATGTGCAGACCGCGCTTAGGCTAGCGGGGATGCCTACCATGACGGGAATTATGAAGTGTCATAGGGTGGGACTATGGAAAGACGAAAGAACCACGCAACCCCGGCCTATATTGTTAGCCCTAACGAGTGTGTATGCCAGGGACCGCCTATTGTCCAGATCAGCGGCAATAGAAAGCATCACCAGGCATAATTGTCACCCCAGATAATGGTACGGTGATCCGTAGAACAAATTGGCCACCCACCAGAAAACAACAATTAGGGCCGCCGAAGAATGCAGTAGTTAAGCTAAGAAGGGTAGGGGCGCCCGAAGAACCTAGATCGGCGAGTAACTCAACGAAGGCCCAAGGTGAGGTGTGCACACCAGAGGGCACACAAGGATCGAAGGGTACACCGTTGAGTAATTCAACGCCAAAACCTAAAGGGAATCCGCTACGAGAGTTAAGGGGTGGCGAAGCGAAAGTGGTTGGAGCGGAGAAAACCACCACCGTTTTCAGCCCCGCAGCAGCCGCGAAACTAAAAACTGTAGCACAGAAATCCGCTTCCTCAGAGCAAGATAATCGCAGGAACGGAACGCAGGGAACCCCTTCACGCGAAAAGGTGTCGGAGGACTGCAGCTGGGCAACAGTAGTAGCTAATACACCGAAACGCCGGCCAGGATTGTGCATAATTACCAGTCCTGGACGCGAGGACCTAGAGTTCCTCATAAAAGTCACGCCGCAATCAGTAGACTGGGTAGACCTAAAGGCGGCATATCGTGGATAACAGAGCCTGCTTCCGGCTGTTACACAACAGCAAAAACGGGGTTATCCCTCAGGTATTGCGCCCGAGGGCTCTCAGAGTATATATAAAAGGGCCACAGTCGGAACAGCTACAAGCGGATAGTATTACAATCTGGTATGCCAACGCTTGTAGCGTCCGAGGTAAATGG
>UZAN01059721.1:0-11098 GCA_900618425.1 Echinostoma caproni
GGCGGTGGTATTTTCTAGGGACATAAGTGAGCCCAGTTTACCAATAAAGGATTGAGAGGGGGGAGTCACGGTCGTGGAACAACACGCTGGTTGCCATAGGGTCGAGGACTGAAATCTGGATTTTCTACACGGTTGACCGATCGCCAGAGGCTTTTCATATTAGAAATTGGCTCATAACATCGGAACAACAAAACAGTGGTCTCGCCGACTCTGGGTCGAGTAAAGTCACAGAAAAATTCTTCGATCACTTTTGTATAACTACTTGGAATCGTTATCTACACCTTTCAACTTCAAATACATCCTTTGTAATTTCAATTGAATCCAACCTCCTGTTGAGAACCTCACAAAGTGATTGGTGCTTAGGCCATCACATGTCACCGATTAGACCGGGTCTACCAAAACCCGTCAAGTCCGAAACATAGACCACCGCACAACGATGAAGTTTCGGTGGTGGAGAGTTCGACCATTCGTCCCTCCGCCTCATCCGGAAACGTTACGTCCTTGACCGTCGAACGAGTGAGCTCTATCAACACGGTCAACCTATTTTTTAGATTGCGCGCCAGAGAGCGAACCGTATAAATCACAGGTAGATGGTATCCTGATCAAACGACGTATTGGAGGAATTTCCTCAACTACTTCACGGCCCACGCTAAACAAAGCAGTTATGCAAAAGTGATCGACAGTGTTTTCTTAATTATACTTGACCCACAATTTAAGGTACAAATTACACCTGTCTGGGATAAGGCATGTTGCCAACGGGAAAATAATGAAGATGGGAACGATGGGATCGAATTTGTCCATTTTGTTCTTGTCGAACATTTACGGGGCACAAGAGGACAACCTCACAGCATTCGCGCCACGGACTTCTATACCAAGCTATATATGTCAGCGTCTCTAACCAACGACGATCCTCATCAATCGGCCCCCAGCTTGGAGGGCGGGTTGCACTAATCAAAGCCGATACTGAAACTACCACCGTACGCCTGCATCAAGTCATGGTCTGACCGCTGCAATGCTTCTTCAGCATTGCCCAGTACGTACAAAAAGAAAGCACCGAGAGGTGGACGAGAGGCAGGCATATATAGGACACGATCAAGCTATCAG
Organism: Echinostoma caproni; assembly: GCA_900618425.1. Lineage (NCBI taxonomy): Eukaryota > Metazoa > Platyhelminthes > Trematoda > Plagiorchiida > Echinostomatidae > Echinostoma > Echinostoma caproni. The sequence continues at coordinate 1,105 of UZAN01059721.1, forward strand.
GGATATGTAGAGCAATTACTTCGAATAAAGTGGTGGTCGAATACAGAAAGCCTTGGCACAGAGAGGCGAAATGTCAATCCCGTAGAGTAGGACACTACAGACAATAAGTGGTAAGATACATTGTTGCTTTAAGGGACAGTCGGATGTCGTGGCAGAACACCAGGAGTCACAGACGTTATTCCTATTCCCCCTCCCCTCCCCCAATAACCCATCTGTGATGTGGGGCGTACTTGATTGAAGAACACATGCACCAATGGTTTACTATTATATATGTTTATAGTACCTCACGGGAGAAGAACATTGTGTAAATTATTATTATCAGGTATGTCTCCGAAATCCTCAGTATGGTCCGGGGTGGGTATCTGAGGTTGCGGCTGGTCACCCTTGCGAAATGCTCCCATACGACCAAGCATCTCAAATAGCCTCTGCTGAGGAAGCCCTACTCACTGCCTTCTCGTAGCAGAGGTGTTTTCTCACCAAAGTGAGAGGACGAAAAGTCAACATCCGGGGCTATAACCGGGTTGGTGGACCACTGGCAGTTCACCTAGGGGATTTTACCAAAAACCCTAATTCCAAACCAACCATGAGGCGTACGAACCACGCATACCTTTCCGGTTGTGGCAACGGTCACCGGCTCCATTGGGCATTGAGGTGTTTGGGCACCTTGGACGTNTGGATTCCCCAAGAAAATTCACCTGCCTTGGCCTGAGCATCCTTGCATTTTTCGGCCCACGTGCAAATCGTGGAAAGTTTTTCTTTTCACAAAGATTATTGTACCGCGATTTGTGTGGCACACGGTCTGAACTCAGATGGCTGTGAAATATAATATAATAATAATTATCAGCGATACGAATACATCTGGACATACCTTCATTTTTCACAGGAGGAAGGTCCTATGCGTGTTCTTCCAAGATGTTCATTTAGTCAGAGTCAGATGGTTGACTGACGGGATATTTACGGGACTTCAATCCGTTTNTTTGATTTATGTCGGTTCAAAAGCCGAACGATTTGCGATACGCTTATTGGTAGGTCGGGGATAAATTGAATCCATTTTCCATAGCTCAATCGTCTAAGAGAATAGTCCGGGCTTTCATCCACTGGAGTGAGTCATCCTTTAATATACCAATCCAAAAACTTCCATCTTTTGTCTCTCCCCCCCCCTACCCTGTGAAAGGGAAGATCTGCATTCTAAGTCTGAGGGGTTTTGGCGTGACTTGTAACTTGTGTCCAAGTTTCTCTGGGTGTTTTTGCTTCTTTATTTTCGTCTTATCCAATTCATTCGCATCTTCCGTATATTTGAGAAAAATGACATGAAGCAGTGGATATTTTCTTGATTGTAAGTTCACCCACACACCTACAACCACATACACTCTCCACACATCTCCATAGCTTCAGAAAACTGATTCCATAAGTTCCCTGCTTAACGAAAACCAAAATTCACGACCATGGAGAGAGGAATAATAAATAGAAAAATCAATTACAATCCAATCGCTGTATGGATGAAAAGGAGAGTATCACCTTTCTTACAATCGCACAGAATGTCGTTTATCGAGTAAGCTTAAGACGAGCATGAGCCTCGGTAATTAACATCGGTCGACGGTGTAAGGAAGCGAATCACAACAAGATGTATCGATAATATGGTCATCATGCTCAGCCATGAATGTCGGAATGAATCACTGTATCAGTGGATTCAGTCTAGGCCTTCAATAGCCTAGTGTGTAAATTCAATTGAAGCAGAAGTTTCCTCGAACAGCACCGCTTCTTTTGAACCAATTGCGATTGCTCCATCATTTCACATCTCGTCCCTTTGACCCATGACCTTAAACAGGTAAATTCTCTCTGACCCTTTCTGTGATCTTATTGGATCATATTCCGCGATCTGCGGCACTTGGAATCCTTCACCCCAACACGAGACTGTCTGATTACCGACTTGTTGATGTCACATCCAGTCCATCCGTGTGCTGATGGCACTCGTGCTGCACAGTCGAAGTTCACTGGGCCTGCCTAAGACTGACTACCGTAAACAAAGGGCGGTTTCTCGCTCGGGTTAACTGCGCAAGCGCCAGGTCCCTTGTTGCGGCTGTACCAACCGATCCATCGATAAATGAACTCGATCGGTCGTGTGATTTTCGGGCCAGCACAGGAGGAGCATAGGTTCCGAATCTGATGCTGCCTAAGTGTTGGTAGAGAATCACCCCAAGAGAATCAGTTGTGGAGCGGTGTGTCATGTGGGAAATTAGGAATGGAAAATGCTCAAGCGATGATGACATTGGACCAACGATTGACTCGTGTACAATACACGCACTATTTTTCGAAGCGGGTTCTGTAAACGGATATTCATAATAAAACTTTGAACTTGTAATAACGGACAACAATGTCCCCTAATGTAGGTCCACGCAAAAGTCTTCTTGGTTTTTCCCAACTGACTGTTTTCGCGTTGATCTTGCTAACTACGTCGGAGATAGAATTCCGAAAGAAAGAAAGAACAAATATTATGAAAAAATGCATATTTATTTTACAAAAGTTGTTCAATATGTTTTTCATTCAGCTGCTTGCATAGAAAAATTCGGTGAAGATAGTTTTCTTCCAGCTTCAGGATGGTAGCAGTTGGAATACTTTCGCAGTGCACCACCATACTCTGTTTAAGCTCCTCGATCCATGGCGGCCCGGTGGTAACGTCACCAAATTATCACCCCGGGGATGTGTGTTCGAATCCCACCACCACCGTCTAACTTTCCCCATTGTGTATTGAATGGCAGCCCTTTGATTGGCCGCTTTTCCCTTCCTGAAAATTGTACCATTGCATATTCAATTAAAGGAAGTAAAAAGAAAAGGATAAAAAACAAGATAAAAGATAAAAAAGAAGATCGTTCTCAGTTTCCGGGACTAAACCGTTCGCTTTAGATATGCCCACAGAAAGAAATCCAAGAGGGACAGATCAGGTGATCTTGGAGGCCATTTCTTTAGTCCTCTTCGGCCAATCCATCTGCAGTTAAATTACGAGTCAAGGAAAGTTCTCACTACGAGAGCATTGTGTGACGGTGCACCGTCATGCTGGAGCCAAGCTGTAGGTCCAACGCTGGATAGCAGGTACCAGATTTGTAATTATGTGGCGCAGTAAACAATTTATTAGGCAAAATTGTTCGCATCTGTTACGTTTCCGTTAAAAAAGTAGAACCCGACAATCTGGCCGTGCACAATACCAGTCGATACTAACACCTTGGGACTATGAAGCGATTTTGATCCAACAAATCTGGGGTTTTCAACGGCCCAACGAATAGAGCTTGTCACATTCCCGTTCAAGTGAAAAATGGCTTCATCCATAAAAAAAAACCGTTTGCCACACGTCCAAGTGTATCAGGTACCATGTGCAAAACTCTAGTCAGCGCTCAGGATCATTGGCACGAAGTTCTTATAGCCGAACCTCTTTTAGGGGCGAAAGTTGTTTTCCTTTAAAATCTTGAGCACGGAATACTGTGACATGTTGCATTCCTGGGCAATTCGCCTTGTGGTCGTCTGCGGATTTCGATACATATTGCAAACCGTTGAATATACCACATTCATCCGTCTTTGTTCGTGGCTGTTCCTTGCGTTTCCGGTCGTATACACTTCCGGTAGATTTGAATTTGTTAATCAGCGCTCTGGCACTGTTTCTCGTAACACTCGTTGCACAGGTGTTGTTGAATTCCTTCATCGTCAGTGAAAGCTTTTCTTTGTTCCTGTAGTACATCACAATCAACGCCAAACGATCGTCGATCGAGTGCTACCGATTTAGTGACCCAATGAAACTCTGCTTCTTGACTATTCGTCTGCGTTTGATTCTGTTTCTCGGTCATCCCTTCTTTTCAAACTTGAATATTTTGGCACTCCAAGACAACTGGCTTGGTGACTATTTCGCAGAGAGGGTCCAGTGCACCAAATCAGGAAAGGGGACATAAAACTTCTTGTTATTAATTCTGGTGTTCTTCAAGGTGCTGTTCTATCTCCATATCTTTTCTCTGCCTTTATTAGTGCTCTTTCGGTCCCACCCACTGCGCACATCCAAAAGTATGCTGATGACGTTGTTTTGTCTCAGACAGTTTCATCTCCTTCGGAATCTCATTCTTTTACTGAAAACTTATCCCACATCCAACAGTTTTCTGACCAATCTGGTCTCAATCTTAACATATCTAATTGCGTAGAGTGTATTTTCAGACATTCCCGCTCCTCATTTACAACGGACTCTGCTACCCTTAACGGTAAACGTGTACCCAGAATGACCTCAGTCAAGTACCTGGGTGTCACCATCGACAGCAATCTTCGTTGGTCTACACATATTTACAACTGTATGAGAAAACTGTGACGCGTATCTTTTCATTTACGCAAACTTAGGCAATTTCGAACCTTACAGTCAGTCCTGTCATCTTTCGTTCATCAATGCATTTCACCCATTCTACTCTATTGCTCCTCTCTAGTGTTTCCCGGTCTTTTAAAACAAGACTTCAAAACAATTTGCTGTGGTTTGGTGATCATCCGTCGTGTGTCATTAACTCCGATTAGTTCATCAATCACAGAACTCATTGATGATCACATCCCACTCTTGTTTTAAATTTGCTCACAAGATTCTAGATGACCCTCTTCATCCCCTACACCCTGATCTTTCGTCTTGTCGTCCCATCCGTCAACAGGCTCCTCATTTCGACATCTACCCTCTCGCATTAACACATGAAAATTCCCCTGTACCCTAGCGGGCCCGAATACTTACCAAAAGGAAGAGGTTTCAAAGAAATACGGCAAAATTTTTGTGCATGGAAAAATATAACCGGCATTCTTTATCTTTCGTTTTATTATTATTTCATTCTGTGTGACGAACAGTTAACATCTTTAATTGAAATATAAGCATTTATGCTTACACAAGTTATACAAATATAAAAATACAAATACAATGGAACTACCGGTGGATGGATTCAAAATGCTATCCAAATTCAAAGGGGGTTCGTTGATTGGTCAGTTCGATCACGACCAATGAACTTTAGCCTGGGTTTCGGTCGGTCCATAATGGCCGGCGTGCAGGTGGGTGTTACAACAGACCCATTTTAAAATGTTTATTGCGTTAAAAACGTAGCTTTCACTGAATTATTCACGACGTAGAATGTTTTGTAGCTCGAGAAACAACATCGGAACCTTCGTCTGCACTTCCCAATTTATACTACTAACCTTGGCCCACCAGCGCAATGTAAATGGTGTTACGGAATTGATTTGTGACTGTCAGCAGCGACTGTTCACCCACACAAACCAGTGATTCAGTGAGGCATGAAGTAAATTAGTGGTATCGTTTTCATTGTCAAGGCCTCACATGCCTTTCGCATAATCTAAGCCACTCCTTTCCTCGTGATAACGCACGTCATCTACAGTCAAAGTATGTGATCTCTGTCTGTCTGTCTGTCTGTATTTTCAATTGACCAACTCTGACTCACCAATTGGTAAACTGCACAATCGCGTTTTTTATCCCCGGCAGACAAAAGTCTACGGATTTTTTTCTTTCACACAATTACGAAATCAGATTTAAGGACAAGTGAAACGCCCTGAAATGTGTAAATGGAGTACCGATTTGTGTGTGTGGAATGATAGGTAAAATGAAACAGTAGAATAGGGTCAGATGCACCGAATTGCTGAATTTCGTCGTGTACAGTGCAAATGATGAAACGTGAATTGAAAAGATAGGATGCACTGTACAGCTGTTTCGACCTAGTTGGGTCTCATCTGCAGTGCAAATCTATCGACCCAACAGGGGATCGAATCCGGGACCTCACAGGTAGAACGCAAGCATACTGCTGAGTTAACCACAAGGCAGCTGATCAGTCCGTGTTTTTAGTTCGAATATGCATGATATAACACAACCCGCCAGGTGCGATGCCTGCACTAAGCTCACAAAGATGGGTTGTGTTATACCGTGTTTATTCCAATTGTTCTTTGCCAGATTAAAGTCTTAGGTTGAAATTGTGAAAAGTTCATTAGTCTCAGTCGAATTCGAGCCCACGCACGGACGCCGCCTACTGCTTTTGCATAGTGCACGCTCTACCAGCTACTAAACAACAACTTGAACAAATTACCTTGCCTCAGAACTTCATTCGGTGGACTCTGGTGAATTCTAAGAAAAATCTGTCTTGACAGTCAGTTTACATGCTACCCGGTGGATGCCATTATATCGTGTCTAATCGAGGCTGATCAAACCAGACACTATTTGACCTTATTTGCTCGATAAACAGAATAGTAACGAGATGAATCAATAAAATGATTGATGCATGCGCAATTGCAGTCGATTCTTGGTCTTTTGATTAAGGATCAATTCCGTGGACTTCATTCAACCAAAAGAACTCACTTCAGAATGCCACCTCAATTCATCCATACTTTCACTTTAATAAAGGAACTGCTTGCCCACGGCATTTTTCCAACCGCTATCTGGCGCAAGTTGAGAAGTGTAAATCAAATCCACACGAAACACATGCGCCCATGAGAGCACACGGGAACTATCACACACGCACGCACGCATGTAACTCACTTTGACCATCCACTACGGGCCAAAGTAAATCCCTGTAACTGATGTCCTTAGAAGTTCCGCTGAGGGTACGTGAGGACTTGTTCTCACCCCCACGAAAGGCCCTTGTAGCGTGCGTCTGCTAAAGCAACTGTCCGTATTCACGAAGTTCAGTTGACGAAAAGCTATCTCCTGAGGCCCTAACCGGACTAAAAAGCCATGAGCGGCTAACTGATCCGGTCCAGCTGGAAAATCATGGTCCAGTTTTCCCCAAAGGCAGGTGGACAAAACAGATGGATTCAGAATATTCTGGTTGTGATATAGTGTTTTGGACACCCTGAAATCGAGGACAATACTGCAAAGTTGCAAGAACCGTCCGTTCGGAGGTCGGTCTCTACACAGCACACCGCCGTTATCGTGTGAATCAGGCCTTGTCTATCCGAAGGTTTCAGTTATGCATCCCTGAGAAGATCACCCTCTCTGGTTTGGGCAAAACCGGCAGTGTTTTGCTCATGAACAAACCATGCCTGGGTGTTCGTTTNTGGCAAGCGGTCTGAAGCAAGACATACACACATCTTGCACCGTCTGTTTTGGTCGGTGACATAGTGCCGATTAGTGCACACTTTGTTCTCGTTAGGTTGATTAACCTGATCCCGGTGGTACCCCGAGGCGGAAAAGAGGTTTCAGGCAACTAACTCCATTTTATTCAGCCTAATTGGAGGAATTCTTGAGTATAAATATTTAGTGTGAAAATCATTTTACTCATTTAATGTGACCATGGAAATTGTTCCCACATTTCACGCAACCGATTAGACAAAATTCACTCCTGTTCTATTTGACGGGTATTCTCGAGTTGTGCCTTAATTTACCACTGATCTTCAGTACCACGATCCTTTCTAAGTTCCGCAAATCTACAAACTAATCATTATTTAAACAGACGTGGTGATATGTGAAAGCAATTTTTAATTTAACATTGTCAATGGTTCTCGGATAGCTCAAATGACAATCATATTGTCATGACAACCCTACAGCCGGGGTTGGAACCTCAGTGAATTCAGCCGATATGTACTGCATTAATTGCTTATCTGGTAGAGCGTGCACTGCACAAAAGTTTAGGCGGTGTCCATGCGTGGACACAAATCCTACCGAGGTTGTTGAACTAATAAAGAATCCGCGAAAAGTATTTCCTACTTATGATCCATCCGATATGGTTTATCTGGTGATTGGTTATGATTTCAGATCTTCTTCACAGCTTGGTCAGCTTTTGTTTTTAACCAGACATCTGTCTTGAGTTATTCGACGTTGGGTTGGGTATTCCAGAACGGTCTGTTTTAAAGATAAATACTAACTAAACTAAGAATTCATGAGATCAGTTTTGATACGTTGGTTGGTTTGTTGGACATAAAATTCCAAATATGCATCAAACATTTAAAACAGGAGTAACTCGGCAAAAATGCAAATAATTTTCGCGGTGTTCATGTGATACAGTAGAACACGCGTAACGAGTTAATTAAAAATTAAATTGTTTTTCTTTTCTGGCAAATGTTCACTGTGCAATAAAGATCAACGCCGGAAATCTGATAATTGCGAAAGGAGAACAGGTTCTTGACCATGGCCCGTAATGGAGACAATCCATAGGAAGGTGAAAAAACGCCATAGAAAGTGAACATCAACACCCGTAGAACAAGCGTTGCCATCGACCGCAGAAGAGTTTTCAAAGCTGCTGCTGCTGCTGCTGCTGCTGCTGATAATAATAATAATAATACTAATAATAATAATGAATCAAGTCAAGTCAAGTCAAGAGTGCACTTTATACATCCAATGTGGACAGAATTTTCAGTGAAAAGAATGTTATCGTTTTTACTTTGGCATTGCACGCTTTCAAAAATGAGCTTTAAGATATGACCAATAGTTACTGAGATAATAATGAATCGGACACCGAGAACGCGAAAAAAATAAGGAAAATGTCAACGTGGAAATTTACATTAGACTGTGTATAAGTTCGTTTGATATTCGCTCCCTAGAAACCAACAAACGTGAAAGGTGAGGTGTAACGGAGTTGTGAAAAGCAGTGGTATGAGTAAATAAAGGTTTTAATTTATTGCGGGTTACAGAAGTTGAAGTAGAGCTAGATAGAACTGTGTGTAAGCGATGTGACGCATCGGACAAGATGGAGTCACACAGACAGGCACACGCATTCAGGTGTTGGTTGACAATGGAATCAACCAGCTCCTCATAAGATACAGAGATGCTTTTCAGAGAGCGTCTAATTCATATGAAATCCCTAGACAGTAGACCGGGAAAGATAACGAGTGAGCAGTAGGTCCAATGGCATAAAATGCATGAGAAAATAAATGTGGAGATGATGTACAATGGCGCCCTCAAGTGCCGAGGGAGTGAAATATAAAAGGTCAACTTTCTGACTTTAAGAAATGTTTGTTCTACGTGCTGGGACCATTTGAGGTCAACAGACACGAAACATCCAAGATATTTAAAGTATTTTGACCTTTCAACTTTTCATTTATTAATCAAGATAGTGGGAACAGATGATCCAGAAAGAGTTGATGGCCTACAGTCAATGGGAAATAAAACTTTCAATGCATTTGTTGGGGTTTGAAGAAAGGTTAACACTATCGAACGATTCAGAAATGGAACTTATGGCTGATTAAAGGGGATTAGTTTAAGGGTTGTTGTGAAATGCATCACCAACTACTATATCATCGGCATATTTAAAAGTGAAAACATTTGGGGTGATTGGAAAATTTTGGATATAAAAGAACAGAAAAGGGGATAAAATTGTACCCAGCATTTTACCCTTGTTTACAATAACAGTAGAAGACCTAATACCATTGAGACAAGTGGATTGGCGTCGGTCGGTAAAATAGTCGTGTAGCCAATTCACAAGATGTGGCGGGAGATTATTTCGCCGAAAAAATTTCAATATGATGATTCTGTCAACAGAGCTAAACGCGTTTTTGTAGTCCAAGAAACAAATGTGAACCATTTTGTTTTTGGTCTATAGTGCATAAAATAGAATGTATAAGTCAAGCAACCGCATCTAAAGTAGATCGACGCCTACTATAAGCAAACTGATTGGAATCACGAAAATCAAGATTAGAGGATAGGTGCTTAATAATAATACGCTTAAAAGCCTTAAGTAATACTGAAGATGAGGCAATAGGCCGAAACTTACCCTTTTCATTCTTAGGTACTCACGCCATGTGTCAACCCGTTGAAAACATGCCAACTGATCTTTGGATGACATTCATATTTAACGATACCAGCGACAGATGAACATGNTATTATGTTCAAGTTGGGTCCTTTGTTGGACGGGAGACTTCTAACGATATATTATCTTATCCGAATCTTATGAACAAAGTTCACATGTGAATGCGAAACAGTGATTAAAGCTTGTGAGACTGTTAGGAGAAAGGTTCAAATCGTGAATTGCCACAGACTTCTCAAACTATGACGTAA
>UZAN01059724.1:0-11097 GCA_900618425.1 Echinostoma caproni
TTAACGGCTTGTTTGGTTTGTATTATTTATATTATTTAGGCGTAGGTCGCTTTGATGTAGGACTGACTACACGCTAGACACCCAACCTTAAAACACCTTATGGGTGAAGCAGGAGGTGCGATCTTCAACCTGGTCCGGAATGCGGACTCATGTAGTCTAAACGTTGGATACAACCGCACCCATTAACCCTTGCCGGAGACAAATTGTCCATTGTGGGTATAGACCCCAAGTCTTCCTCAGGCCCAAACCAACCGAGTCTGAAACGAAGTGGTGAAACCCAGCAGTTTGGGGTAGAACCCAGCTGAGAAGGGATGAGGGGGAACACAGCATGTTATAAAAGAATATACGGAATGCGTCAAGGCCCGAAAAAAGTGTAAATATATATACATATATGCGACAGAAAATGGCGCACCGAAGACAGATCGGAACGAACTAAGTTGAACAGTGAAAACTGCTAACCAGTCAGCATGTGTCACGGAGATAAGGATGGATCAGACGGGTAGACATGGAGAGACGGACCTAGATCATCAGGGATTAGGGGGTGACAAACCTAGTTTAGGTTTCCACCTGATTTGTTTGTGTTCGGAGGAATGCGGAGGAATTCGAATAGACTAAACGGTATGAGTACGGCTATTTTGGGGATATCGTCTTCTGCTACCGGTATCTGGTTGCATGCGCAAACCAGGTCAATGCGACTGGAAAGAGTTCTACCGGCTAGGTCTGACGTGAGATCCGTGGTGTGGGGCATCGAGTACCTTTTTGGGGTTGTCACGCGGTTGAGTGCGCGATGTTCTCTACATGGACGCTAGTCTTTGGACGACATTTGGGGACCACATGTAGAAGGGACGCCCATAGACTTTAAGGCGGGCGTATGATGCCCATGTTCAGCATGTGCTGAAACTTTGCGCGTGCGGAGCGTAACTTATCCGGTGCCAGTCGACGAGGACGTGCGTGGACCGGTGGACCTCGAGTTACGGTGTGGCGCGATACCTCCGTCGTGATAGTTGGCAGTTCGATGCTGCGGCGGACGAGGCTAGGGAACTCGCGGAATAACGTTGCATATGGCAAATCATCGTGTGAAAAATGGAGGTGTATATTCTGCTTTGCCAAATATACCAGAGAATCGACGACTACTCTAGAAGTGACTGGGTCTCTAATCTATCGCCTGAGGGAATCTACGATTAGATAGTGGTGCTGTAAAATGTCTAGGTCAAGTATGGCGTAAGGAATCCGAGCGACCACGAAAACTCAAGGTAAGACGCATCTTAAACCTAGGTCTAAGTTCAGTAGCCGCTGTCAATTGGTTTGGATAGGGGTACCGTTGGCTGCCTGCAAAGTCAGTGCTTCTGGGTTGGCAGCATCCTGTTTAGTGAACGGGATTATTCTGACTTGTGCTCCGGTATCTACCATAAACCTACGCTTGGACGAGTTATCGTAGATAAAATGAAGGCGACAAGGGGTGGGAGAGCCGGTTGAGGTAGTCGCCGTGACCTGCCGGCCTACATTTTTTTCCTGTTGCTTTTTGCACAAACACAGCGGTTCGTACTTTCTATTTTGACTGCCGAAGCGTCCGTGGTAATAGCGCAGACCACCACTAGATGGGGTTCGCCTGCGCCCGTTGCTTGACCGGGAACGANGTCCGGCGGGCAGTCTGCAGATTGTTGATTGTGGTCTACATAGTGGCCATAGCTAAGCGAAGGTCGGCCAACTGCTGAGACGAAAGCTGCATTCCTGTCGTGGGCTCGTAGGGGAGCTTATCGGGAGTAGGGTTGGGGCGTCTGTTGAACGATGTTTAGCTCCGGGCTCCCGATGTTTGCCACTGAGGACTGAAAAAGTTGGGCCTGCTCCATGGTTCGGTCAGCAGCCTCAGCTAGTTGGTCTAGGCTAAGGGCGTGGGTGAAAACGTTCAGAATACTCTGGACGCATGGCGTAGTACGTAGTCGTCGAGCATGTTGTTACCGACTAACGCACGCATTTGACGCAACAACTGGGATGGCTTAAGATTTCCCAATTGGATTCCTGACAGGAGAAGGTGAATGCGCTTATCTTCTGAAGTTGGCATACGACGTAGGAGTGCTTCTTTGAGCACGTACTACGGGTTTTGTGCAGGGATGTTCATGTAAACATCCCTGAAGTTGATAAGCATGTCCTGCGAGATCGCGGACAACACCTTATGGTAACGGNTACGAGCCTCGTAGACTTGCGATTCCAGAAGTGCAAGAAACGCCTCCGGGTCCTCTGCCATGAACTTGGAGGCCCGGATTTGGGACCAGAGTGCTTCGCTGTCTGTGGAGTACTTACGATCGGGGCTAGTCATAATTAAGCGTAGATATAATATGCGACTGTCGAACGGGTTACAAACATATGACCGTATAGAACCTATAATAAAAAATACGTTGGAAAAGCAAAAATGGAAAAACATTCAATAGAAAATGAGCGTTAGGCCGTAAGGTAGAGATAAATGTTATCCAAAATTATATGAACGGGAGCAGCTTCGCGAAAATGAATTTGCGGAAAATTCATCAGAAATGTGACCTAGAGAAATTATACTTTCTCCGAAAAACATTTCGAACGTAAATACAACAAAATGAGAGCTCAGCCATTTGTATGCAGTAGGTTATTAATACCCAGAGATAATACGTATAGGTTGCAAGCGTACCGCCGCGAACACTCCTGATGTTTCTCTCGGAAAGATCAACGAGTAACGTGTAGACAAGGTTAGATCCCAAAACATCAACAAAACGAATGATCCGGCAATATTCCACGGCACCGCATTAATGAACGATCAAATTAGCAAATAAATCATGTTAAAACCTTGAAGTAATCTCAGAACAACTTGAAAGCAAGAGCCAAGTGTTGTCCTGAGTGGATTTCAAGGATTCTGAGCGAAACAAATAAGTCTAAATAGGAATAACACGCTCATCGTCACGCTGCACTCCAAAGAGTCAAATATGAGCGGTCACGTAATGATAAAAACAAATATGGTCCGGGCGAAGCACAAACAAAAAAATCAAATAATGGAATTGACGCGTAAATGCACAAAGGAGGTGGAACGTCAAATGTGTATGTATATATGAGGCGAATGATGTTGAGTGAGTGAAACATGAAATTGAAGAAATTGGATAAAAGGTATTTTGTCTGGGTATTACAAAAAGGATTTTCACAGATCGATAAATACGCCTATAATACTGCCTGCAGGTATGGACATCGAACCTCATGCGCGACCAAATGTCTCTAGAAAACGTTCAGGGACGTTTGACTTGTTTTTTGCTGCCCTCGGGACGATGTCATACTCGAGGTGCTTTAGAGAACTAACCTTGTTCTCTCTGTCACACAGACGAATGAGGTGGGGCCAATTAAAGTCTTCTAGGTACTGAAGGAACTTTCGCAGCCTATCAGGCGTTTCTCCTCCCTCAGCAAAAACCTAGCGCTAGGCGGACACCAGTTTAAGCTGGAGAAACCTCGTGAGTAAAGAGAAAAAGGGATAACTTCTTCTCTTACAGAGTGGTCATAGAGTGGTCAACGCTTGGAATAGACTGACAAATGGGGTTGCCTCAGCGTCCACGTTTAACCTGTTCAAAACAAAGCTTGATGAATTGTTGGAGGTAAACTTCCCCGAATCAGCCTTAGTAAAGAATAGTCAGTCCTTGGTGGTAACTTTCCCCAAAACCGTCCCCCTCACCTCTTTTATTATTAACTGCTTCATCTCCATCTGTTTTAACAACCTTTCATCCTTACTTAGTCTGATTTCACCTCCCACCACAATCTCACTCACTACCTCATTCGCCCAGCAATAGGACACTTGTCTTCTCTTATTTTAACTAATATCCGCATGCCTGCGGGTTCTCTACTTTTGTCTGAAGGGGTACTCAAACCTCCTGGCTAATCTGTGACTGATCAGCTGTTACTGCATTCATCGACAGTAAACCGCATTGGCGTCCCTGATCCGCGGCAGTAACCTTCAAATTTCAAACTTCAGTGCGTGAGGGGGCATTCGCCTGTGAAGTTTCCTGGTAGTGACGTGTTCTGTTTTGGGACTGACTCGCCTGTGAGTTTGTTTTGTTACCGATTTTACCGTTCCGGGGTTATCTAAAATTAGAGAAAGGAAAGAGAGATGGTGCAGTCTCTTTTTCTTGGGTCTAACTAACGCTTAAAGGTCTGGACCGATTGACATGACACCGTGGGCACTAGGTTATTGATACCTCGAGCTAATACGTATAGGTTGCAAGCGTACGTTTGTGCAAAAACAGAACGAGGCGATTCACGAAACGGAGGACGGCCTGTATTGTTACGATTTGCAGAGCAAGAGGGATACGGAAGCCTGAGCAAGCGTGCGGAAAGTGACAGCAAACACGTGCTGACCAAAGAGGTGGCCTTGGTGTGATAAAACAATGAGATGCACCGGAGGAAGGGTGTATGTAGAATGGGGTGTGGATGTTCACTACAACACTACTGTTGCCGGAAGACGATTCCAGGTTGGGACTACCCTATTTGAGAGGAAGTGGTGCCTGATTTTTAGTCGGCTTCTTGACCTCCCCAGAGTGTGTGGATGCCCACGGAAACCTCTGTCTTCCGTCAGGCGGAACATGTGACCCATTGGAGAACTGCTGAGGTTCCTAGATATTTTGAACATCTCAATCAAATCTCCTCGTAGTCTGCTTCTTTCGAGGGAGAAAGGGTTTAGTTCTAAGAGCCTTTCTCTGCAGCTCAGCTGCTTCATTCCCCATACCGTTTTGATAGCGAGCTTTTGGACTCGCTCCAGTCTCCGTATATGTTCACGGAGAAATGGGGCCCACACTTGAACACAGTATCTAAGGTGTGGTCGACCGAAGGCTGCATATAACGGGACGAAGACTTCGGCGCTTCTGTTTGCTATGGCGGTTTTAAAACAGAATAATGCTTTACGGATATTTACAGATGCTGCATCGCATGCTGCAGACGAGGTGAACAGGCATGTTTCTCTAACCCCCAGAATCTGTCGTACTGTTCTTTGACGATAAGGTTTCCGGAATCCCAAGAGGGTTGGTGACGAAGATTGGAGGACGTGCGTCGCCTGAAAGCATGTGGCTCTTCAGCGCATTGAGTGTAACAGTCAAAAAGACTGGAAACTCCTCTCAATCACCTTGGAGTTCCTTATCTTTCTCCGTTATTCTATCATGCATTCTTTCCGACAGTGGTTTTCATGCCGGTGAATTTTCTCTTCTGAACCTTCTATTTCACCTTTTTCATGGTAAAGCATATCTGTTGGACACACACTTCATGTACTTTGCTCTTATATGTAAATGGGATTCAGTGCTTTTTCTTGTTTTATTGCGACCAAAGTTTTGATTGGACGCCCTTTGTTGAACTAACCGTTGCTTTCGGCTATATGTAACCCCTTTTGGCTGTAACGCTCAAGATTATTTTGCGTGATCTGTTGAAGCGTGCAGAATTTNCAGAATTTTCTTATTGGTCCAAACTTATCTGTTAGCTAATTCAAGTAATTCACTTTCTTATTTACTTTTTATTACCGCAGATATTTTCTGTGAATATTTTTTACATTTCGGCTGGATAGTGAATCAGGCTCACTATCAGAGGTATGACTGCCTTATTTATTTGTGATTAATGCAAAAATAGTACCATAGATTATTTTTGATCGAATTGGTTCTCACTTATTTGGCTACGCGTTGCTCTGAGGTCTGGTTATCGCTGTCCAGAACGAGCGAAGGATTATTTGATTGAACGCATACAGACGAGGTCCTTTTCGTTTTGCTTGGACCAGGACAATTGCATTTTGGTCGTTACAGTACTCCGATATGCCCGACATTCGGAGAATAAATATGACGAACAAGGACGTTGATGGCGAACAGCGGGATCCGACGACAATACTGGAGAATCTCGGCAAGTCCCTTTGCATATTTTTTCTGTTCATGGCGCCAAAGTTAGTGGGTCTAGTCGGCTGAGCGATAAGTCAAAGCTTAGCGTTTCTTTAATTGAAATGAAGGAACGCCATCTGCGAGAGAAAGTGGAGTAGCAGATGAAAGACCTCCAAGAAAGGCCTAAAAGTGAACTGCTAGCAGTACGACAAAAATTAGAGGCTCGCAGAAAAAATGGATGATAAGTTGTCCATCCGTGATTGAGGACGGAAAACATCGAGTGATGCAGTTTATTGAATATCATTCAGTACGGGACGCTAGGGAGGCGAGTGATCCTTATGCTCCCAGGACAACAGGGTTCAGTGAGCTAGAGAGAGAACATAAGACGACCACGTCCACGTCAGGCCGCATTACTGCAAATCTAGACCTACCCAAAGTAGAGCTTCTTTCTTTCGATGGGCGACCCACAGTGTACTGGAGGCTCATTTGGCAGTTTCAAATATTCGTTGCCTACATGACTAATGACGATGGGCAACGCTTGTTATATCTGCTTCATTACTGTAAGGGGAAGGCTAGGAGCGCAACTGAAGATTGCATCATGTTGCCACCCGTGGTTGGGTACGATAGAGCATGCACGATTCTCAAAGATCTATTTGGGTGCTTACACGAGGTAGCGCGCTCAATTTTAGATGGATTGCTGGAGGGTCTCAGCGTGAATAGCGTGGACGCTGATGTATTGTCATGTCTAGCCATTCGAATGGAAAGCTGCATGATCACCCTGGAACAAATGGGTTACACGGCTGATCTTCATTCTCTTACTACATTGGAGAAAAGAGTGAGAAAGTTGCCGTATTCTCTGTAACATAAGTGGACGGAGACCGTGGATCGGATTGCTCAAAACGACAGGAAGCCAAATTTGAGCAAAATAACAGATTTTATATCTGCAACGGCTAGAGTGACACGGACTGTCTTTTGACGGGCCTTCGAAAAGAGTTCGTAACGTTAAAGCAGGGGTGATTTTGTGTACCAAAATGGAATGGCAGAGTAAGATAACTATTCCACAAAAAGAAAGGGAAGCGGTTGAAATATGCAATCGTTGGTCGTCAATATCAAGAACGAAATACCAAAAATCTCGCCACTAAACGCAACGGAGAGTAAAAAGAATGTCTTTGTCATTAGGACACGGAGTGTTCAGCTGCAGGTCAATGAGATTTCGGCCATGGGCCTCTTTCTTTTCGAATCGGAGAACAGTGTTCTCGTTAAAATAAGTCTTCTTCTAGGGTATGCAGAGCCGTAGACGTGGGTCGCTTGCCCTGAAAAACCTGACCGAGGCCTGTCATAAAAAGGTACGAGACTAGCCAAAACCTGGTATGTACTACAGGTGTAGGGGTGGCTTACCCCCTCTGCACACCCCTTTGGGTTCTCGATCGAGAGTTTTCATCCAGAGGTCCTAATTCTTCGCCTGGTTGAACCGTTAATCTGGAAGAGAGCAAAAATAAAATCCACCTAACGCTGCAATCACCGTTGGTAAAGGGTTAGGGGGGGAAAGACATTTTTACAAACCTAACCTGACTGAGTTTTGGCGTAGGCGACGGAGCGTAATAGCATACGCTTACGTATTCTGAGAAGCGGAGTGGTTTGCTGACTGCTCTTCCACTGGTGCTAGTTTGTAGAGGCGTTTAGGGAGGAATGGGGTCTGCTACCATTGGCAATGGTGATGGTTCGATGTCTTCCAACGGTCTAGTACTAGACTGTGGTGATGGCGTTTCTTCCATGTCGGTGAATGCTGGTTTGATCCGTTCTAACGTAACGGTGTCCCGTTCGTCTTCCTTGTCGATGACCATCGTTCTACCTGAACGACGCAGGACACGATGTGGTTCTGTGTATGGCGGTTGTAACGAAGTATGAACGGCATCCGTGCAAAGAAAAACATGAGGGCAAGTGAATAATGCTGCAGGTTGATGAAACTGCACCACACACTCCCTCGTCGGAGTAGGTTTTAGTTGACGCATGTGATGCTTAATGCGCTCTACAAAATCACCATAGTCGAAATCAGTCGGCTTTGGTGGGGAGACTAATTCACCAGGCAGACGTAGACAACGACCGTAAACTAGTTTAGCTGGTGATGCATTCAAATAGTTTTTAACTGTAGCTCAAATCCCCAGCATTACTAACGGTAACACTTCTGACCAGCGCCGGTTTTCTGATGCCTGCAGGGTAGCCTTGAGGTGTCTTTGGAAACGTTCCACCATACCATTGGCAGAAGGGTGGTAGGCTGTCATCTTATTGTGTTGTGTGCCCGGGGTATCTAATAGCTTGGAAAATGCTCCTTCGAAATATCCTCCTTGATCGGTTGTGACGACTGCCAGACAACTACAACGTGCTACCCACTGACTGAGGAACGCGTAGGCTACAACTTCTGAGGAACACCTGTGGATTGGGATGGATTCCGGCCATCTCGTGAAAAGGTCGACGCATGGTAGTAAGTAAATGGCGTCACCTGACCTAGGAAGGGGTCCAACGATGTCTGCATGAACGTGGTGAAGAAGTGCATCAGGTGTCGGTAACAAACCTATTGCTGGGTGTGTCTATGCACCTTAAAATGTTGACACTGAAGATAATTGCGAGTCCGAAAATGCACGTGGCGATTGACGTGGCGCCAGACGAAACGAGAAGTTGGTGGTGGCGTGGATGCCTGGGTGTGAGATACCGTGCATCTAATCAAAGGTAAGTGGTTGAAAATTTTCGGGGACTACTTGGCGTGGCTTACTTTGGCTAACGTCGCAAAAAACAGGTTGTTCTGAACCTGGGATGAGTACTGGTTTGATGCGCAGTGAGCTGCTGGGACGCAATTGTTCTATTTCGGTATCCGTGCCCTGCGTGGTTGCAATAGCAGTTACATCTATCGGCGTCGATGATATGCTAAGAGAAGCAGTGTGCGATAACGCATCAGCGACGGGATCGCGACACTTGAGACATGGCATATATTGTTCGTGAAATGAGTAATATAGTTTAGGTGTCTTATTTCTCCCGGAGAATACCTGTCGGAAAGTGAACGAGAGGCGAAAATTAACGGCTTATGGTCGGTGAAAACGGTAAATGGTCTACCTTTTAACGCTTGTCGGAAGTGTCGAATGCTAAAACAAACGGCTAAAAGTTACCTGCCAAATGCACTATAGCAAGATTCGGCAGGCTGTAATCGTTTGGAGAAAAACTCTATGGGTTGCCGCCGATGTTGCACGAATTGTTGGATCTAGGTCTAAAACATCGGTAACGAGAGCTAGCGGAGCGTCCGGGTTGTGGTGTGCTAAGGCAGCTATTCGTGCGATGGCATTTTTAGCACATCAAAAACGACTAAAGCTGACGACAGGAATTCGAAATGTTTTCGATTGCCCTTGAGTAGGTCGGTTGAAGGTTTCATCAATGTGGCACAAAATGGAGTGAAACGGCGATAGAGGCGTACTAATCCAGCGAAACAGCGTAGCTGTCGGAACGACGAAGGTGCTGAATAGTCGATAATAACCCGGATTTTGTCCAGGAGAGGTTGTCTCCCATCAGCTGAAACGATGTGACCTAGGAAAGTAACGGATGATTGACAAAACGAGTACTTTGAAGCGTTGATCGTTATCCCATATTGAGATAAACGTTCAAAAAGTGCACATAGATAGCGCCGATGACCTTCCGTCAGGGAAGAGGCTGCAACGATTTCGCCGAGGTAGCAAAAGACGTCAATTCCACGGCAGACTTGGCTGGTGAACAGTTGGAAGGACTAAACGGCGTTATCCAGCCCGAACGGCATGCGAACGAATTCGAATAGCTCAAACGGAGTAATGACGGCCGTTTGAGAGTTGTCGTTTTTAGCGACAGGAATCTGGTTGCATGTGTGAACCAAATCGATCTTACTAAAGAACGACTTACCAACGAGGTTTGCAGTCAGATCCTGTATTTGAGGAATTGGATAGCGGTTTGGGACTGTGCACTTGTCGAGTGCTCGGTAATCGCCGCAAGGGCACCAGTCACTGCACTTTTCGGGCTCATGTGTAGCGGAGAGGCCTATCGGCTATCGGAAGGACGAATGACACCTAGTTGTAACATGTATTAGAATCCCATCTTTGCGACTCTGAGATTATCGGGGGCCAACCTACAAGGTCGGCCGTGAACAAGGGGACCCTGGGTGACGATGTGGTGTTCTACCTGCGCTGTGACTGCGGTTAGATCGCCAGAGGAAAGGACAAGCAAGGGATATTAGCGAACAATTGCGTCGAATTGAGTTGACTCTTTTGGAATTGCTAATAACTGGCTAAGGGTAGACTTAATCGCGGGTCGATCTGTCGCTCTGAGTTTCGTCGTGCGGCCTAGCAGTCTACGCTTTCTAGTGTCTACTAGCAACCCAAAGTCTTGAAGGAAATCGATTTCTAACTTTTGCGACGCAGAAAACCCATGAGAAGTTGCGACTTAGATTGAGATCTAGGGTAAGTAACTTATAACCGTATGTTTCTATAGGTGTCCTGTTCGCGGCTTTTAAATGGTTGCTGGCCGGTTTCGCGGAACTGTCGATGAAGGGGAAAACGCCAACTTCGCCTCCGGTGTCTACCAGGAAGTTTCTACGACAATTCCTGTCCCTGATGAGGGAACAGACGACCTGTTTGGGATGCACCGAACGTGGGGGTCGTCGTGACATGTCGTCTGACGACCGGCAGTTACGATGTTTGCAACCCGTATTCCAACGCTTGGCGTTGGCACCGAATTCACGATGGTACCAACAAACGCCGTCCGTGTCTAACGCGGGACTATCTGTTTTACTGTGCCTCGGTGATCTTCTGCCCCGTGAAGTTGGACGGCTCGTGCTGCGACCCCTGATGACTATATACATATAAAATGACCTAATATCCCTAAGAAACATGCTTCTCGAACTGTTTTCACTGTTTCCCCTCCGTTCTCGTCTGTGAACACGCTAACCAGGTAGCTGTGTACACTTTCTTAACCGACAATTACCAGTACACGGAACCAGTCTCAAAGCTGGATTCGTGGAACACAACTCTGCCCGGTACATACTTTTACATATAACGTGACCCAATATTCGGCAATCAACTTGTTTCTCAAATTATTTTCACTGTATCCCCTCCGTTCTCGTCTGTAGCACAAGCTAAACAGGTGGCATATGTTGACAACTCAGCAGTTTTCTCTTATGGAAGCATTTCTCAAAAAGTAGATTGGTCCAGCCACATTGCGGTTTAGATAT
>UZAN01059726.1:0-11097 GCA_900618425.1 Echinostoma caproni
CGATTCAGCTTCAAAGCTGTATCTGTGGAACACATTCCATCTTGGTACATACTCCTACTAGTAACGTGACCACTTATTCACTAGCATAATTATTACTCACCACGTTTTTCTAGAATCGTTTGACTAAACTTCGTGGCACATGCAAACCAGGGAGCTGTGACCACTTTCTAAACAGAACATCGAAACTTCGTGGCATATGCAAACCAGGTAGCTGTGACCACTTTCTAAACAGAACCTCTATCCTACACCGATTCAGCTTCAAAGCTGTATCTGTGGAACACATTCCATCTTGGTTATACTCCGAGAATTAATGTGACCACTTATTTACTACTTAAATTACTCCTCACTTCGTCTTCGCTCGAATCTGTTGACTCAACTTTGAGGCGCATGCAAACCAGGTGCCTGTGACCACTTTCTAAACAGAATCTCTATCAGTACACCGTTGGTACATGCAAACCAGGTGCCTGTGACCACTTTCTAAACAGAATCTCTATCAGTACACCGAACACATGCATACCAGGTGCCTGTGACCACTTTCTAAACAGAATCTCTATCAGTACACCGATGACATGCAAACCAGGTGCCTGTGACCACTTTCTAAACAGAATCTCTATCTCAACTTCGTGGCAGATGCAAACCAGGTGCCTGTGACCACTTTCTAAACAGAATCTCTATCAGTACACCGATTCACCTGCAATTGCAAACCAGGTGCCTGTGGCCACTTTCTAAACAGAATCTCTATCAGTACACCGATTCAGGAACTACGTGGCACGTTCAAACCAGGTGCCTGTGACCACTTTCTAAACAGAATCTCTATCAGTACACCGATTCAGCCTTAACCAGGTGCCTGTGACCACTTTCTAAACAGAATCTCTATCACACCGATTCCAGCTTCGAAGCTGTATCTGTGGAACTCTTCCTAAATAGAATCTCTATCAGTACACCGATCCAGCTTCAAAGCTGTATCTGTGGAACACATTCCATCCAAAAGATACTCCTTGAATTATCATGACCAATTATTTACTTTTTGAATTACTCCTCACCACGTTTTCGCTGTTACCTGTTGACTGAACTTCGTAGCACATGCAAACCACGTGCCTGTGACCACTTTCCAAACAGAATCTCTATCAGTACACCGATTCAGCTTCAAAGCTGTATCTGTGGAACACATTCTATCTTGGTACATACTGTTACAAGTATTGTGACCATTTATTCACTGTTTGAATTACTCCCCACCTCGTCTTCGCTCGAATCTGTTGACTAAACTTCGTGGCACATGGAATCCAGGTGCCTGTGACCACTTTCTGAACAGAATCTCTATCAGTACACCGATTCAGCTTCAACCAGGTGCCTGTGACCACTTTCTAAACAGAATCTCTATCAGTATACCGATTCAGCTTCAACCAGGTGCCTGTGACCACTTTCTAAACAGAACTCTATCATTCACCGATCCATCTTCAAAGCTGTATCTGTGGAACACATTCCATCTTGGTACATACTACGAGAAGTATTGTAACCACCTATTTACAACTCGAATTAATCCTCACCACTTTTGCGCTCGAATTTGTTGACTCAACTTCGTGGCACATGCAAACCAGGTGCCTGTGACCACTGTCGCTCCAATCTGTTGACTAAACTTCGCGGCACATGCAAACCAGGTGCCTGTGACCACTTCCTAAACAGAATCTCTATCAGTACACCGATTCAGCTTCAAAGCTGTATCTGTGGAACACCACTCTCTAAACAGAACCTCTATCAGTACACCGATCAGCTTCAAAGCTGTATCTGTGGAACACATCCATCTTGGTACATACTCCTAGCAGTATTGTGACCACTTATTTACTATTTGAATTATTGCACACTTCGTTCTCCCTCGAATTTGTTGACTAAAATTCGTGGCGCATGCAAACCAGGTGCCTGTGACCACTTTCTAAACAGAATCTCTATCAGTACCAGCTTCAAAGCTGTATCTGTGGAACACATTCCATCTTGGTACATACTTCTAGAAGTATTGGGACCACTTATTCACTATTTGAATTACTCCCCCACCTCGTCTTCGCTCGAATTGACCACTTATTTACCATTTGAATTACTCCCCACCTCGTCTTCGCTCGAATCTTTTGACTAAACTTCGTGGCACATGTTGGAACACATTCCATCTTGGTTCATACTCCTAGAAGTATTGTGACCACTTATTTACTATTCGAATTACTCCCCACCTCGTCTTCGCTCGAATTTGTAGATTCAGTGTGACCACTTATTTACTATTTGAATTACTCCCCACCTCGTCTTCGCTCGAATTTGTTAACTCAACTTCGTGGCACATGCAAACCAGGTGCCTGTGACCACTTTCTAAACAGCATATCTCACTCAACTTCGTGGCACATGCAAACCAGGTGCCTGTGACCACTTTGTAAACAGCATATCTGTCAGTACACCGATCCCGCTTCAAAGCTGTATCTGTGGAACACATTCCATCTTGGTACATAAGTACCCCGATTCAGCTTCAAAGCTGTATCTGTGGAACACATTCCATCTTGGTACATACCGCTTGAAGCAGTGTGCTTACTTATGTACTATTTGAATTACTCCTCACCACGTTTTCGCTCGAATTTGTTGACTCAACTTCGTGGCAATTGTGACCACTTATTCACTATTTGAATTACTCCCCACATCGTCTTCGCTCGAATCTGTTGACTAAACTTCGTGGCAAATGCTTACCAGGTGCCTGTGACCACTTTCTAAACAGAATCTCTATCAGTACACCGATTCAGCTTCGAAGCTGTATCTGTGGAACACATTCCATCTTGGTACATACTCCTAGCAGTATTGTGACCAATTATTTACTATTTGATATGCTCCTCACCTCGTCTTCGCTCGAATTTGTTGAATGAACTTCGTGGCGCATGCAAACCAGGTGCCTGTGACCACTTTCTAAACAGAATCTCTATCAGTGTTGACTACACTTCGTGGCACATGCAAACCAGGTGCCTGTGACCACTTTCTAAACAGAATCTCTATCAGCACACCGATTCAGCTTCAAAGCTGTATCTGTGGAACACATTCCATCTTGGTACATAAGTACCCCGATTCAGCTTCAAAGCTGTATCTGTGGAACACATTCCATCTTGGTACATACACCCAGAAGTATTGTGACCACTTATTCACTATTTGAATTACTCCCCACCTCGTCTTCGCTCGAATCTATTGACTCAACTTCGTGGCACATGCAAACCAGGTGCATGTGACCACTTTCTAAACAGAATCCTAATCAGTACACCGATTCAGCTTCAAAGCTGTATCTGTGGACAAACAGAATCTCTATCAGTACACCGATTCAGCTTCAAATCTGTATCTGTGGAACACATTCCATTTTGGTACATACTCTTGGACATATTGTGACCACTTATTCACTATTTGAATTACTCCCAACCTCGCTAGAAGTATTGTGACCACTTATTTACTATTTGAATTACTCCGCACACCGTCATTCTCTATCAGTACACCGATTCAGCTTCAAAGCTGTATCTGTGGAACACATTCCATCTTGGGTCATACTCCTAGAAGTATTGTGACCACTTATTTACTATTAGAATTACTCCCCACCTCGTCTTCGCTCGAATCTGTTGACTAAACTTCGTGGCACATGCAAAAATTACTCCTCACCACGTTTTCGCTCGAATTTGTTGACTCAACTTCGTGGCACATGCAAATCAGGTGCCTGTGACCACTTTCTAAACAGAATCTCTATCAGTTCACCGATCCAGCTTCAAAGCTGTATCTGTGGAACACATTCGATCCTGGTACATACTCCTAGAAGTATTGTGACCACCTATTTACTATTTGAATTACTCCCCACCTCGACACATGCATACCAGTTGCTTGTGACCACTTTCTAAACAGAATCTCTATCAGTACACCGATTCAGCTTCAAAGCCATCTGTGGAACACAATCCATCTTGGCTACATACTCCTACAAGTATTGTGACCACTTATGCATGTGGCTGTGACCACTTTATAAACAGAACCTCTATCAGTACACCGATTCAGCTTCAAAGCTGTACTGTGGAACACAATCCATCTTGGTACATACTCCTACAAGTATTGTGACCACTTATGCATTTTTTCATACTCCTCACCTCGTTTTCCCTCGAATCATTTGACTAAACATCGTGGCACATGCAAACCAGTAAACCGGCCTCGTTTTCGCTCGAATCGCTATTGTGACCACCTATGCATTATTTAACTTACTCCTCACCTCGTTTTCGCTCGAATCATGTGCAAACCAGGTAGCTGTGACCACTTTCTAAACAGAACCTCCGTCAGTACACCGATCCAGCTTCAAAGCTGTATCTGTGGAACACATTCCATCTTGGTACATAAGTACCCCGATTCAGCTTCAAAGCTGTATCTGTGGAACACATTCCATCTTGGTACATACACTTAGAAGTATTGTGACCACTTATTCACTATCGAATTACTCCCAACCTCGTCTTCGCTCGAATCTCCTGACTAAACTTCATGGCACATGCAAGCCAGGTGCCTGTGACCACTTTCTAAACAGAATCTCTATCAGTACACCGATCCAGCTTCAAATCTGTATCTGTGGAACACATTCCATCTTGATACATACTCCTAGAAGTATTGTGACCACTTACGAATTACTCCCCACCTCGTGCACATTAACACGTTTTCGCTCGAATCTGTTGACTAAACTTCGCGGCACATGCAAACCAGGTGCCTGCCTACCTCGTCTTCGCTCGAATCTGTTGTCTAAACTTCGTGGCACATGCAAACGAGGAGCCCGTGACTACTTTCTAAACAGAATCTCTATCAGTATACCGATTCAGCTTCAAAGCTGTATCGGTGGAACATACTCCATCTTGGTACATATTCTTAGAAGTTTTCTGACCACATATTTACTATTTGAATTACTCCCTACCTCGTCTTCGCTCGAATCTGTTGACTAAACTTCGTGGCACATGCTAACCAGGTGCCCGTGACCACTTTCTAAACAGCATCTATATCAGTACACCGATTCAGCTTCAAAGCTGTATCTGTGGAACACATTCCATCTTGAACATACTCCTGGAAGTATTGTGAATACATATTTACTATTCGAATTACTCCTCACCTCGTCTTCGCTCGAATTTGTTGACTCAACTATCGTGGCACATGCAAACCAGGTGCCTGTGACCACTTTCTAAATAGAATCTCTATCAGTAACGTGGACCATGCAAACCAGGTGCCTGTGACCACTTTCTAAACAGAATCTCTATCACTACACCGATTCCATTCCAACTTGGTACATACTCCTAGAAGTATTCTGATCACTTATATACGATTTGAATAACTCCTCATAACGTTTTCGCTCGAATCTGTTGACTCTACTTATTCACTAGCAGAATTATTACCCACCACGTTTCGCTCGAATCATTTCACTAAACTTCGTGGCAAATCCCCAGGTAGCTGTGACCACTTTCTAAACAGAACCACTATCAGTACACCGATTCTGCCTAGCAGAATTATTACCCACCACGTTTCGCTCGAATCATTTGACTAAACTTCGTGGCAAATGAAACCAGGTAGCTGTGACCACTTTCTAAACAGAACCACTATCAGTACCTAAACTCCGTGGCACATGCAAACCAGGTAGCTGTGACCACTTTCTAAACAGAACCTCTATCAGTACACTTGCTACATACTCCTAGAATTAATGTGATCACTTATTTACTATATGAATTACTCCCCACCTCGTCTTCGCTCGAATCCGTTGACTAAACCTCGTGGCAAATGCAAACCAGGTGCCTGTGACCACTTTCTAAACAGAATCTCTATCAGTACACCGATCGCGGCAAATGCAAACCAGGTGCCTGTGGCCACTTTCTAAACAGAATCTCTATCAGTACACCGATTCAACTTCAAAGCTGTATCTGTGGAACACATTCCATCTTGGTACATAAGTACCCCGATTCAGCTTCAAAGCTGTATCTGTGGAACACATTCCATCTTGGTACATACACCAGCACCGATTCAGCTTCAAAGCTGTATCTGTGGAACACATTCCATCTTGGTACATACTCCTTAAAGTATTGAGACCACTTATTTACTATTTGAATTACTCCCCCACCTCGTCTTCGCTCGAATTTGTTGACTCTCGTGGCACATGCTGTGACCACTTTCTAAACAGAATCTCTATCACTACACCGATCGAGCTTCAAAGCTGTATCTGTGGAACACATTCCATCTTGGTACATACTCCTAGAAGTATTCTGATCACTTATATACGATTTGAATAACTCCTCATAACGTTTTCGCTCGAATCTGTTGACTCACCACTTATTCAATGGCAGAAGTATTACCCACCACGTTTCGCTCGAATCATTTGACTAAACTTCGTGGCACATGCCGAATTATTACACACCACGTTTCGCTCGAATCATTTGACTAAACATCGTGGCACATGCAAAACAGTAGCTGTGAGCACTTTCTAAACAGAACCTCTATCAGTTTTCGTGGCACATGCAAACCAGGTAGCTGTGACCACTTTCTAAACAGAACCTCTTTCAGTACACCGATTTCAGCTTCAAAGCTGTATCTGTGGAACACATTCCATCTTGGTGTGCTTAAAGCAGTGTGACCACTTATTTACTATTTGAGTTACTCCTCACCACGTTTTCGCTCGAATTTGTTGACTCAACTTCGTGGCACATGCACGCCAGGTGCCTGGGACGTCTTTGAAATCAGAACCTCTATCAGTACACCGATTCAGCTTCAAATCTGTATCTGTGGAACACATTCCATCTTGGTGCATACTCCTAGAAGTATGATGACCAATTATTCGCTTGCACAACTATTACTCACCACGTTTCGTTGGAGTCATTTGACTGTACTTCGTGGCACATGCAAGCCAGGTGCCTGTGACCACTTTCCAAACAGAATCTCTATCAGACACCGATTCAGCTTCAAAGCTGTATCTGTGGAACACATTCCATCTTGGTACATACTCCTAGAAGTATTGTGACCACTTATTTACTATTTGAATTACTCCCCACCTCGTCTTCGCAATCCTAGAAGTATTGTGATCACTTATTTACTATTTGAATTACTCCCCACCTCGTCTTCGCTCGAATTTGTTGACTAAACTATCGTGGCACATGCAAACCAGGTGCCTGTGACCACTTTCTAAATAGAATCTCTATCAGTAACCTGGCACATGCAAACCAGGTGCCTGTGATCACTTTCTAAACAGAATCTCTATCAGTACACCACACATTCCATCTAGCACCGATTCAGCTTCAAAGCTGTATCTGTGGAACACATTCCATCTTGGTACATACTCCTGAATGTATTGTGACCATGTTTTACTATTTGAATTACTCCCCACCTCGTCTTCGCTCGAATTTGTTGAATAAACTTCGTGAGTCAGCTTCAAAGCTGTATCGGTGGAACACATTCCATCTTGGTACATACTCCTAGAAGTATTGGGACCACTTATTCACTATTTGAATTACTCCTCACCATGTCTTCGCTCGAATTCCAACTTCGTGGCACATGCAAACCAGGTGCCTGTGACCACTTTCTAAACAGAATCTCCTAAAAGTACACCGATTCAGCTTCAAAGCTGTATCTGTGGAACACATTTTCAGAATAATGGTGACCACTTATTATCTATTTGAATTTATCCGCACCTCGTTTTCGCTCGAATCTAATGACCACACTTTGGGGCACTTGTAAGCTAGCTGCCTGTGACCACTTTCGAAACAAAAACTGGATCCGTACACTGATTCATCTTCAAAGCTGTATCTGTGGAACACGTTCCATCTTGGTTCACTCTCCTGGATGTATGATGACCAATTATTCAATTGCACAGATATTACTCGCCACGTTCCGCCCAAGACATTTGACTAAATTTCGTGGCACATGCAAACTAGGTGCCTGTGACCACTTNTTCGAGCGAAGACATGGTGAGGAGTAATTCAAATAGTGAATAAGTGGTCCCAATACTTCTAGGAGTATGTACCAAGATGGAATGTGTTCCACAGATACAGCTTTGAAGCTGAATCGGTGTACTGATAGAGATTCTGTTTAGAAAGTGGTCACAGGCACCTGGTTTGCATGTGCCACGAAGTTGAGTCAACAAATTCGAGCGAAGACATGGTGAGGAGTAATTCAAATAGTGAATAAGTGGTCCCAATACTTCTAGGAGTATGTACCAAGATGGAATGTGTTCCACAGATACAGCTTTGAAGCTGAATCGGTGTACTGATAGAGATTCTGTTTAGAAAGTGGTCACAGGCACCTGGTTTGCATGTGCCACGAAGTTGAGTCAACAAATTCGAGCGAAGACATGGTGAGGAGTAATTCAAATAGTGAATAAGTGGTCCCAATACTTCTAGGAGTATGTACCAAGATGGAATGTGTTCCACAGATACAGCTTTGAAGCTGAATCGGTGTACTGAAGAATATTCGGTTTTGAAAGTTGTCACAGGCACCTTGTTTACAATTGCCATGAAGTTCAGCCAAACGATTCGAGCGAAAACGAGGTGGAGAGTAATCCACATAGAAAATAAGTGGTCACCATGATTCTAGGAGTATGTACCAAGATGGATTGTGTGTGTGTTGGACCAATCGTTCAATTGCACAACTATTACTCACCACGTTTCGCCCAAATCATTTGACTCAATCTCGTGGCACGTGAAAACAGGTGCCTGTGACCACTTTCTTAACAGAATCTCCATCAGTCACCGATTCAGCCTGAAAGCTTTATCTGTGGAACACATTCCGTCGTGGTACATACTCCAAGAAAAAATGTGAGCAACCATTTACTGTTTGAATTACTGTTCAACTCGTTATCGCTGGAATCAGTTGACTACGCTTTGTGGCACATGCAAACTCGGTGCCTGTGACCACTTTCTATACAGAATCTCCATCCGTACACCGATTCAGCTTCAAAGCTGTATCTATGGAACACATTCCATCTTGGTACATACTCCTAGAATTATTGTGACCACGTATTTACCATGTGGGTTTCTCACCACATCGTTTTCGCTGGAATCAGTTGACTACGCTTTGTGGCACATGCAAACTAGGTGCCTGTGACCACTTTCGAAACAGAATATCCATCAGTACATCGATTCAGCTTCATAGATGTATCTGTGGCACACATTCGATTTTGGTACATACTTTTAAAATATCATGAGGAATGATTCATTTGCACATTCATTATTTACCACGTTTCGCCTAAGTCGTTTGACTTAATTTCGTGGCGCATGCATACTAGGTGCCTGTGAACACTTTCTGAATAGAATCTCCATCAGTACACCGATTCAGCTTCAATGCTGTATCTTTGGAACACATTCCACCATAGAACATAATTTTAGATGTATCATGACCAGTTATTCAATTGCACAACTGTTACTCACAACGTTTCGCCCAAGTCATTTGACTAAATTTCGTGGCATGTGCAAACTAGGTGCCTGTGACCACTTTCGAAACAGAATCTGGATCCGTACACCGATTCATCTTCAAAGCTGTATCTGTGGAACACATTCCATGTTGGTACATACTCCTGGACGTATCATGACCAATTAATCACTTGCACATTTATTACTCACCACGTTTCGCCCAAGTCATTTGACTAAATTTCGTGGCACATGCAAACTCGGTGCCGGTGACCACTTTCTAAACAGAATCTCCATCAGTACACCGATTCAGGTTCAAAGCTGTATTTGCGGAACACACTGCATTTTGGTAGATACTCCTAGACGTAAAATGACCAACGTTTCACTTGCACAACTATTACTCACCACGTTTCGCCCAAGTCATTTGACTAAATTTCGTGGCACATGCAAACTCGGTGCCTGTGACCACTATCTAAACAGAATCTCCATCAGTACACCGATTCAGCTTCAAAGCTGTATTTGCGGAACACACTGCATTTTGGTAGATACTCCTAGACGTATTATGACCAACTTTTCACTTGCACATTTATTACTCACCAGGTTTAGCTCAAGTCATTTGACTAAATTTCGTGGCACATGGATACTCGGTGCCTGTGACCACTTTCGAAACACAATCTCCATCAATACACCGATTCATCATCAAAGCTGTATCTGTGGAACACATTCCATCTTGGTACATAATTATACATGTATCATGACCAAATGTTTAGTTGCACAACTATTACTCACCACGTTTCGCCCAAGTCATTTGACTAAATTTCGTGGCACATGCAAACCAGGTGCCTGTGAACACTGCCAAAAAAGAATCTCCATCAGTACAGCGATTCAGCTTCAAAGCTGTATCTGTGGAACACGTTCCATCTTGGAACATACTCCTAGAATGTTTGTGACCACTTCTTTACTATGTGGATTACTCCCTACCTCGTTTTCGCTCGAATCGTTTGGCTGAACTTCATGGCACATGCAAACCAGGTGCCTGCGACAACTTTCAAAACAGAATCTCCATCAGTACCCCGATTCTGCTTCAAAGCTGTATCTGTGGAACACATTGCATCTTGGTACATACTCCTAGACGTATTATGACCAACTTTTCACTTGCACATTTATTACTCACCAGGTTTAGCTCAAGTCATTTGACTAAATTTCGTGGCACATGGATACTCGGTGCCTGTGACCACTTTCGAAACACAATCTCCATCACTACACCGATTCATCTTCATAGCTGTATCTGCGGTACACATTGCATCTTGGTACATACTCCTAGACGTATTATGACCAAATATTCACTTGCACAACTATTACTCACCACGTTTCGCCCAAGTCATTTGACTAAATTTCGTGGCACGTGCAAACCAGGTGCCTGTGACCACTTCCGAAACAGAATCTCCATCAGTACACCGATTCAGCTTCAAAGCTGTATTTGCGGAACACATTGCATCTTGGTACATACTCCTAGACGTATTATGACCAACTATTCACTTGCACATTTATTACTCACCACGTTTCGCCCAAGTCATTTGACTAAATTTCGTGGCACATGCAAACTCGGTGCCTGTGACCACTATCTAAACAGTATCTCCATCAGTACACCGATTCAGCTTCAAAGCTGTATCTGTGGAACACATTCCATCTT
>UZAN01059741.1:0-11085 GCA_900618425.1 Echinostoma caproni
CACGCTGGAATTCGTAACCAGTCGAAGGATGTGCAAATCCAAGTGGGATTGTGATGCACACGGGCAGGAAATTCGATGCGGTAAAAAGGGAACCCCCGTGCGGGAACTCACACGACAATTTCGAGTCCCGTTGAACAATGCCCCGAGGAAACGATCCGACTTCCCCGGTACGACGATTCTGTCCACGCCACCAGAAATTTTGAGGACGACCATCGGAGACGACTATCACATCGCCAGCTTCCAGACCTAGTCGGTCTGCCTCGTCCAATGTTTGCATTGCTACCACTTCAAACGGACGTATCTGTGCGTATGTGGAGTGGGCAGGGGCAAAGCAAATTGGGCGGATAAAAACAGAAAGAGTAGGGTTAATGTGATAAAACTTCGAAAACCGCATTTTGCAGTATGCAACATGCTGTTGCATCAGGATCTCCAGAACAACAAATTAGTTGCATTCTGAAAGATCGAGTCGGAATCCCAGTATTACTACTGCAGACATAATGAGTAGCTGAAAATTACAGATAATCGCTGAGTTATCTGGTAACTTGCTCCGATCCAGCTTAGGTGCACAGGCAACTACGAATACTGCGTCTTTCTGCATTTCAGGTAAGTGCATGTGCACCCATGCACTGTCTACAACAGATACACCGATTAGTTTTCAAGGGGTAATCGATTAGGCTAAGTAAACAGAATTAAACCATTCGGGGGTGGGGTGACGACTAGAGAACAATGGGTTGGATCTCTTAGGGCAGTCAACAGAAATCACAACAGTTCGTTCCATAATTAGGTGTGGGATTAGCACACATAAGCGCGCGCGCATGCATTCACCTACCAACTGGTCGAATCAATAAAATCATTTGACACAAAGTGGTTGGCCACTCCAGTTTCAGTTTTTACAACCATTAACCATGCACTTTCATGCGCCGGTTTTGGTTGCTATCTTTTCGCTGCCTATTTGGATGAACAATGGGAGAAAGGCAGGAAGTTTGAAAGTAGAGTCGAAGAGAAAATTAAGAACTTCAGCAAACTATGGCTGTAAATTAATTGAGATGCACAAACGCCACTGTTTACGACACCTAGCCATATCACTCAGTATTTCTAACCACTTGTTACGATCATCCCGAGATCCCCAGCTAAGGAGCCTAACGGGACCTATGTGACCGAGTCTCTCGGTTAGGGTTTTCATATTCTTTTGCCAGGCCTTAGCTTGACTACCCTTGGCTTTATTCCAACTCCTCTCTGCGTCGGTAAACATCGCTCGCCGTGGCAACCTATCTGGTGACATGCGTAACACTTGCCCCAACCAAGGTAATCTATGGAGGTCGATCACTTGCTCTAGTGTACGACCGCGAATGCCTAAAACTCTACGCCTAACCTCAGCATCACTCGTCTGGCTGCCCCACCAGACGTACAGGGACTGGTGTGGTTGAGTGGAACATAGGTCACCGAACCAAAGTGTATCGGTGTCGGTTGATTGAACAGCGACATTGTGCCTAACCCGGAATGGATAATCCTGACACAGTGCTAGTTGAATAAATGTCGAAACAGCTCGCCATTACGAATGTCGGCGAAACCTGATCGCATGGGGAAAGCCTCGAAACGGAGAGAGATTGCTTGTCTGCGTGCACTTGTGCACCCCTATTGGGTTAAGCTAATGTGAAAAGATAATTAACTGTAGCACTGTGTTGGGAAGGGAGCAGTCGCTAAGGTCATGACTGATAACAACTATACCCGCGCCATTCTATCGATCTTAATTAGCACAGAGGGGGGGGAGTGGAGGATAAATGATCAAGTCAGAATATGGTTGAAGCGACCATTTATTGATTGCTTCGTGGGAAGGAGGTAAAGAAAATAGGTGCTTGTGGATCAATTACAGTAGGGTTAGTCGAATAGTGGACAAACTAATAACGGGAAATATGAGCACAATCGAAAAGAATAACAAATGTCAACCAGATGGATTAGTAAACGGTCCTTGTCAATGTAAAAGTATCGGAATTTCGAGCAGGATGCTGCTGAATCTATATAGCGACGGGAAAACCACTAGTACCAAACAAAATAATGTGAACAGTCCTCGCACAGGACCCTCGGAGCCTCTCCGATCCACAAGCTGCCAAAACCAAAAGATGAATAACTAAAAACGACAAGGGCACTGTCGAAGGCAGTTGACGCTTAATTGAATACAGGTTGCAAAGACCGTCAGGCAGCTCAGACGAAATGCAGTACGGCATCAATTCATCCAAGGTGTGCAATATCTGGGACTGGCTTGCCTGACACTATTCAATAAAGGTTAAAGGTCTCGCGGCAGGCGCACTCTGTTGCCCGCAATGATTTTAACAATATCTAATTTTGCTTTTAAAATCTGGATCCAAATGGAATGGACATAAGGCCATTGGGACGTAGACAGCCGGTTTAGATTAGTCAGATACACGAATCAGACGTAGGAACCTACTTGATCCAAGCGATCGGCCAAATAGGTGAACGATGGTCGCCGTCCCGGTTCCGCTCGCCAGCAGGCCAACATGATCTGGTAGAGACGCCGTGGACAAGTGAGTCGAGGCCAGGCCAACCGGCGTCCAGAATCGAGCACACTGAGCAATTTAGCCGCATCCAAACCGGACCACGGGGCTGCACCCCAAGTCCAGATCTCCCAGCAAGTGACGCCCCAGCTCCAAACATCACTGGCCTGAGAAAACAATCGATCACGAAGACATTCTGGTGCGGACCTGTGACAATGTGGAAAAAAAACAGGCCACACAGAGCTCGGATGAATCAACCACCCGTTGTGAGAGCAAAATGACAAACAAAAATAACCGCCGCGCAAGGAACATCGCTCGGGTATACTGGGAAAAAGTGAATTCTGCATAAGTTGCTAAAACAGGCAATAAAACCTTGGTCACGGGCAACCTTTTCTCACGTGGTAGAAACGAAATTGGACTCGAAAAGTTTGTTCGAAAGATTCATGGCTGAGAAAACCTGGAACAAAGTGTGGAATCACGTGAGTGCAATTCTCATCAACCGAACATTTTTGTTAACGCGAAATCGCCCATTTTGAAATAACGAGCGTAAAAGAAAACACGGTAGATAAGTGAACGAAAAACGTTCTCAAAAACATATATTATATCCACCTTCTAGTGAAGTGAAATAGCACTCAAACGAAAAAGTACATTTCAATATCATCTTCATACAGCGGAATACAGTGGAGCAAACTTTACTGATCGCTGCTTAACTCGCAATGCAAACAAAGTCAGTGGTAATATTGAAGGTGGACAGGGATTGGACCTATTTTAAGGGAGGGAGAAGAAGGTGAACGTCTACTGTCAACACACAGAGTACGCAATCGAACTCTGCACACATACCGTTTCAAGCATTCTGGTCTGATAAGAAATTACAACAAGAATGTCACTGCTGTCGGTTCACTGCCATATCCCTCAACGTCTCCAATCGATCAGTTGCAGATTCTTTTGGACCCCAACTTGGAAGGCGAGAGTCACCTACTGTACATAATCACTCTGTCCANAAGCTTCGTCTCTACGTCATCTGTTGACCTCCAAGTGGTTTTCTCCAGTTCGGAGGTTACAACGAATAAAGCGCGGTGCGGTAGACGACAACTAGGCATACAAAATACGTGCCATAGCCAACGAAGCCTAATAATCTGAATTCGATGTCCTACCAAATCTATCCCGAGTAAACTCCTAAACAAACTGTGTAAACACCGATATTCGAAAACTTCTAGTCGATAGATATTTGATACTTGCAAATGCAAGCTCTCACAACCATAAAGCAGAACTGAACGAACGGTACCACAATATACACGACCATTCAACTTCGGTGAAACACCCGGTCTGCGCCAAAGGTGTTTCAGTCCTGCGGACGCTACTTGAGCCTTGGAAATGCGGGCGGTTATCCCGTTTGCTGAACTACTGTCCTTAGTCACAACCACCCAAGTAGGAAAAGTAGGCCACTATGATTAATTCCTAGCCATTTAGTTTCAAGGCGGGACTAAGCGACACCCAGTCTTGCAGCATCACTTTGTATTTTGGAGGTGCAAAGTAAATCAAGTCAAGTCAAGAGTGCACTTGCCAAATGTGGCAACCGCACTTGTTAGTCTATCCAGTGCGCTTTGCGCGTGTTCCAAATATTCAAACAGAGAGACAACGTCATGGCACAACTTTCCTCCAGCTGCGCATTCAATACTTAAGTTTTGGAGACCATTAGGTACGTTCTCCGGAATTTCGTCTATGATGAAATTGAACAGGAATGGCGAAAGAGGGCACCCTTGACGAACGTCGCTGCTGGTGACGAACGGCCTACTTAGTTTGTTGTAAACCCTCACTCGACCAAAGGTATGTGAGTACAGTGACCTAAATACGTTGACGTACTCCCGGGGAATTCTTTTTTGAAGAAGAGAGCCCATCAGAGCTTCGCGGTCAACTGAGTCGAACGGTCCTTTCAGGTAAAGGAACACTGCGATCGTTGGTCGACGGTGGGTGTGACGCAACTCAAGAACCTGATGCAACATAAAAATTTGAGCAATAACGAAGTGTTTGGATCACGAGGTTCAAACGAGAAGTGAGATGAACTAACAACGATTGCTTTCCAGATGAAAACAATACATTCTGCCTCCACAATCCCTCTCGATCACAAATCTGATAAGCTATAGAAATCATAAAACTACACGCAGAAATTAAAGCACATTTCCCCTGGTGTGTGTGAGCGCGCTGGGACACTTTAGTGTCTCTAGAAGCAATTTAATGAAAGTAAGTTCGTTTGCTCAACTATTGCTGTTTTATAGGACTTGTAGGTGGCGCGAGGTGAAATGCAAACAAAGTTTATCACTGGATAATTGCATGTAAACTAAACCACACCACAGAATGTATGTTTACCCGTATTCTCCCTGAGAACCGAGGAACTCTTGAATGGGTTAATGGAAAACTTCCATTCCAAGCCTCCGACAGATACACCTATGGGATGTTTATACTGTGCGGTTCACGTGATATTACTACAGCTTTGGTTTTTGTTGTTGAAGTAAAACAACCGTAAAAGCCAAGTTCACTAAAGGAGAAACAGTGATTCGAAGTTTGTCCGGGGGATCGAGGGAGATCAGGGTGAGAAAGTGGTAGTATATTTAAAACATGAAAGCGATCGACAGATGAGGATGAAACTGATAACATCTATCTGCTTACTATGCCCAATTTTATTACTTTTATCACAGTATCACTGATATCAGGAAGAACAGGTTTGAGACATTGATTATAAAATCATTCCGGAGCTTTTGAAGTAAGCTGTGTCCCGTTACCATCGAATTTTAACTGGCAAAATCACAGTGTAAGAACGCTCAGCGATTTCAGCCTCAAAGTGTACAGCCATCACTGTTGCACTTTCTTGCGGTTGCTTTCCTCGAATTAAGACAGGGCTTTTTGTCCAGGATCAAAACCACTTTAAGGTGGAAGAGAAGAGAGGAGAGAATCAAATAGAACCCCGCTTTTCGTGGTGATCCCGGAAAAAACGAGTCACACTTGACGTCGACTATCTGCATAAAGGCATCGTGACAGTGCGGCATATCATTCAACGAGAAGCAGCGTCAGACTACGGTTCGATATACTGAATCGATGTCCAATCAAGGAAAATGGACGTGATGAGTCTACGAAAGGAACACTTGCACACGGTGACGAACCGTGCAAAAATATGGTCCATGCAACCTCTAACACCAGCCTGGTTGTCACACGTGCACCATTCACTGGCGATAGACAACCGGCGAACTATTACACCCAATAGAAAAGCCTAGAGATGATGTTGATTGAATTAATTCTCCTCGAAGATTTTCGTAAGATGAGCTGTCACGTCCTTTGTGAATCGGTAAAATGACCGACTCACGCCAGAGTCAGCTGGAATTTGGTCACTTGCCATTGTGAAGAACCCAGGAGTCTGGTCAACCCCACAGTCAGGGAAGAATCTCCATCTTTCAATGTCAATAGGAACACCTCGTCCGGGACAAAAGTGAAATATCTTTTATGGTATCTTACTTTTCATGTAACTTTGAAATTGCAGGAAGACAGCCTTCGAACACAAATTTAAAGGTGTGCAATAGGTTCGAACCAAGAAAGGCTGTGCGACAAAGTGAGGCTGAGGTACTATTCGGAGACAATCTTAGGTAACAAGAAGTTTTTACTGGTTATTGGAAAGAAACTGATAATGAGAGCTTGTTTTAAGGTTTAAAAGAAGATCTAAAATTTTCGATAGTAGGTATCAGATATCTAGAACTGGCCAACCAAAAATGGCATAACACATTTTAAGATTTGACTGAAACTGGAAAAACTAGTAGAGGAGCGCCCGACTACAATGTTATCGGCGTACTTGCACGCCATAAAGTTAAAATGGATGGGAAGGTATGGTGCGTACAGACAAAAACGGAAAGAGGGAATTGAAACCAGCAATCTACCCGGATTAAGCTTTCGGAGGAGAAGGAGCTTTGTCGTTACAAAAATTAATGTTAGAACCATCAAAAAGATGTTGGGTGAGAATGTCACGGTCACGCGACAGGAGAAATAAACGAACGGTGCCAGCTACCTCATGGGAGGAGGAAGCTTAGGGGTGAAGCACATGGGTATCACCATCAGGATTTGAAACAGAAGTTCCGTAGACAGACTGTTGAAAGCTATAGGCAAATAGAGAAGGGAGACAATCGAGTTAATAGCAACGTTTCGAAAACGTTCAACAGTTTTGAGGTAGAAGAAATCCGTTCTTGAGGATGTTATTCGGGCAGATTTCCAGTATTGAGCAAAAATTCCAGAACATACACGCAAACGGAACAAAGCCATAGGCAACGCAAGCCGTTCAATACACTCAATATGATGAGGGAAGATGAATCACGGTCATGTTCCTTGTTATAGTTTAGATGTTTCAGAATCTTCAGAACTCCAACTGGAGAGGCGAGGTGCGTCTATCTTTTCAGTAAGGGGAAACTAGGGCACTATTGGTTTGAGGACGGAAAGAGCAGCTCTCGCGTGCACCACAAAGCCGCTTCGATGTTGATAGCTCCACTTCACGACAGTTCTTATCTTTCATCATATCTATTATATCCAGGTGCGGTATATACTTCTTGATCGGAACTGAGAGTTGTTTCACAACAGTGCACCTGCCAGTCATACAGGTCTTTTATTGATCACGACAAAGCTGCTTTAGTAGAACCGATGAGACTCTGTCAGTACGAAGGCATAATCTCAAAAGGAAAACATCACAGGAAAAGTTGTTGTAATCGATAAGATGTTCACAACTGAAAGAGTTATCAGTATTAGCAAAAAAAGTCGGTAGGTTATCAGGAGAACAGAATCTCTCTTTCTCACGGTTTCGGAGATAAGATTCGTTGATTGGTGATGGCAAAATTGATTACAATGGTTTGACTGCAAAAATAGTGCAGTGGGGGCCAGTTTGTCTGCGAAATCTATTTCAAGGGTGCTTACAACAGTGCTATCAAGCTGGACAACGAGTCAAAGGCGGGAAGGGGGAGTTACAAGATTCACCATATCGAATACTGTTTAGATAGATGCGTTCAAACGATTAAAATCACCAGCAGTGATGCGTAAAGACGCAACGAGTGCTGAGAATTAGTCAGTATCAAAGGTAGGCAGGTGTGATTTTCGAATCATAGAGAATTAACCGCGGAAGAAGCTAACGTCATTTTATCTTATGTGGGTGACCAAGGCTACATCGGATACGTTTTCGGGTACGCTAAGTTGATAAACGTTTCGCTTCTCTCTCCAGAAAAAATCAGGCCAACTAATGCATTTGATTGGTCCCAAATCATTGCCCATGGTGACGAATGACATCCAGCAGCGAATCTAATCGTCATACACAGACGCCTTATATGCCTCAACACTTTCCTTTGAATAACCATGATTCACATGCAAGAAACGAATTAGTTCACACTTTGTATTGTGTTCGATCGCAATAATTTTGGGTCAGTTGGAGTTGACGGAATTACGAGAACCTCATATGCGTGCAATTTAGTAACGTGCAAGAAAGAAAAGTACATTTGGTTTCGGTGAGCTGACACATGTCATCTGAACAGTTTACCGGGATACATTTTCACATCTTGAAACTACAAATGAAAGGGGTATTCACGAACATTATTCTCCTATTCAACTGACACAACCGAAGCCGAATCCGATCTTCTGAGTATTTCATTCCGACAACGACAGTCATTTTTCTTCTTCTGGGATTGGAGTTATTAGGATTTTAAAAGCTACCTGACCTCGATGAGGAAATGGTGAAACTGAACTGCTGCATGACAGTAAGCTGTCCGAGAACTAAGAACAGAAATAAACAGATGACCGGGCAAAAATTCCACGCGTGGTGTTTGAACAATACCTGTTTTTCAGCTTAAAGTTTAACAAATGCAGTCAGTGGAAAGAATGGATTAATTCCGCTCTATATCTCGCATAGTCTAGAGAACGAGGGAATTATGGAAACTATTGACTAGGCTTAATGGTATGTGACTAATCGTGTGGTGGAGATGAACCGAGTCTAAGTGAGTGTAGTGAATAGAAATTTCACGTGACAAATAATCCAGATGAGCCGACTGGTGGCCTAATTCCTTCGGAATGATTTTCACTTTCTAATGTGCGCTAGAATGTATTTAGTCTGTCTGAATTACCGATTCTCAGCGGGACAGCCCCGATTTGGAGAAGCGAAAGACCGCTATCTCGAGAACAGCCATTATTCACAAAACCCCGCAGAATGGGACAAACGATTCCCACTCCTACCCCATCCATGCAGAACATCTCTCACATCTGATAATTGGCGCACCATTAGACAATAGAATGTGTTGGGTTCCAAGTATTCAAGAATCCCGTGAGAAAGAGATAACACGGAAGTAATCGAGTACTTCATTGGATGTGTCAAAGATAGATTTATTAGGCAATACCCATCCGGCCTGATCAAGTAACTCAATGGTGCAAGTCACTTTGGACGGATGATCGCTGGTTTGCCTAATGTTGACAACAACAACAACAACAACTGTACAATCAATTTTTCGGAGGGAGCAGAAACAACTGCGCAGATTCAATGGCGAGATTTGCATATCCGACCCGCAAATTATTAAGACGATGACGATGATGATCATAATGGCCAGTAAACAGACTTTTTTTTAGTTTGCGGTATGCTGATCACAGACACAATTTGATTTCAGTGGTAATATCTACGATACCCGTGTAATCACACGTGGGGCGTTTGCATATTCGATGAACGGACGGATCCTCGAAGAATTCGTGAATGTTCAATAAGAAATATCTTACCTGCGTTTTCTGACAACCACTACCATCTTCGTATTCAACTTCTCTGCACCCATCACTTTCATTAGGACAATAAGTGTTCCCGAGTCGGTGTAAAATATATATGAACATATTCAGTACAGTTCAGTTGTGACAACCATTAACCATGCACTTTCGTGCGCCGGTTTTGGTTGCCCATTTGGATAAAAGAGCGAAATGAAGATTGGAATATCGAAGCAAATTCGAACGGAAGATGGGGAATTCATTTAGAGTGGTGTTAGGAAAATGACGAGTGGATGCACGAGTGCCACTGTTTACGACACCCAGCCATATCACTCAGTGTAGCTAACCATCGGTGACAATCATCCCGAGGTCCCCAGCCAGGGAGCCTAACGGGATCTATGTGACCTAGTCTCCTGGTTAGGATTTTCATACCCTTATGCCAGGTCTTAGCTTGACCGCCCTTGATCTTTTTCCATCCGCTACCAGCCTTGGCAAACATCGCTCGCCGCAGCAACCTATCTGGTGACATGCGTAGCACATGTCCCAACCAGCGTAATCTATGGAGGTCGACCACTTGCTCTAGTGTACGACCGCGAATGCCTAAAACTCAACACCTAACCTCAGCATTGCTAGTACGATAACCCCACCAGACTTGTGCAATGCGACGTAGACAGTGGTCTTCGAACACCGACAATCTATTTCTATCCTGTCCCCGTAGAGGACAAGTCTCTGCACCGTAGAGCAATACTGGCCGAACTGCTGCAGTATACACTCGACCCTTCACAGACAGCCGGATGTCGCGACGGCGCCACAAATGTCTCAAGTCTGTAAATGCCAACCGAGCCTTCTGTATGCGAGCTGACACTTCATCTGTGATGCGTCCGCCAGGTGAGATATAGCTGCCCAGATAGCAAAAATTATCCACCTGCTCTATTACTTCCCCAGTTAGGGTGAGACTGGGTGCTGGATCAACCCAATCTTGTAGTAGCATTTTACACTTTGAAGGTGCAAAACACATACCGAACATGAACACACTAGCACTCGAACTATCCAGAAAAGATTGCAACTTATCTGGATCTTCACTTAGTAGCACAATGTCGTCTGCATATTCAGACAGTCTGCTACCCGGCAGTAAATCGATACCACTATTCTCGCATTCCCGAGATGTAATATATATATATATAACATTATAATATATATATATATATAATATAACATATATGAAACACTGAATCATTGATTCTTTAATGGACTGGCTCTGAAAGAGCTATCTATCCAAAAGTCACTAGGTTTTGCAAACAAGGTTATTGTGACGAAAATACGCTTCCTGGGTACCATCATATGAATGAACTGACAAAAGGGTACCAGATATGCATGCCTGATGAGCGGTAAGAACCGTGAAACCGGTGGTATGTTTCCAGGGAATTTTATCCAGTCATTCACATACTACTTATTATGAAATATATATATCTATGTTTGATGTTCAGTTGTTCACCGAGCTGGGTAATTGAACAATTGAACATCAAGTTATATTACCCGAGCTACAAAAACAACAATCAATTCCATTGGTTACAAAACTGTCATATAGAGATATGAGACGTGCAAGTTATTTGGACAATCGTTTATTGAGGATATGCAATATGCAAAACATTACCGCAGTTGTACGGAAATCTCTGGTCTGAATGCGACAATGACAAACGCAGATTACTAATATTATCATTATGAATAATACAAACGATGATCGGGTGCGCTGATCGGTAGCTTAAACACTGGCATATGCAGATCAGTGGTAGAAAGGAGTGAAACTCATAGTAGC
>UZAN01059749.1:0-11076 GCA_900618425.1 Echinostoma caproni
GATCGGATCGTCATTACGCATCTTGATATCGCAAGGCCCCCTCCTCTAAAGGCTCACAGAGATCCAATGG
This sequence comes from Echinostoma caproni, assembly GCA_900618425.1. Taxonomy (NCBI): domain Eukaryota; kingdom Metazoa; phylum Platyhelminthes; class Trematoda; order Plagiorchiida; family Echinostomatidae; genus Echinostoma; species Echinostoma caproni. The sequence continues at coordinate 71 of UZAN01059749.1, forward strand.
TATAATTTGACGTTTCAGAAATATTGGAGAACCATTCACTTCCAAGTGAATTGGGGCCATTTTAATTCCATCCCTATTGTTGGAGCATTTAAGAACCAACTGACGTAGTCGAAACTGTTGATCATCAGCGAAAAATGAGACAGAAATCTCCATGCGTTTCATAAAATCGAGGCCAATAATGGAAATGTNGGAATCAATAACAAGAAAGAAACAATTGAATGTGTGCTGTTTTAGTCTCGGGGTTGATGATGTCCGCGAATTCGTACGTCTAACAACGGGCGAGGTTACAAACCAAAGCAGAACGACTGATATCACGAAATCTCAACGACTGTTGTATTGCTATGAGTTGGAGAGTAGAGAGAGAAGCGTACAGGTAAGTAGGCGTGCAGAAAGTGAAAGTCAGGGTATCGTGACCAACGAGGTAATATTGGTCCGGTAAAACAACAAGGTCCGGAAGATGGAAAAGGTACATGAGCGGAAAGGGTTAACACCGTCACTACACTGCTCATCATCAGTAAGGAGTAGTTCACACGATCCAAAACCAAGAAGATTATGACCAGTTATACCTTTAACCGAAATGTCAGTGGTGTTTAGATACACACGTGATTTCAAACGATGAAGAACAGTCTATGAAATAAACGAATTCACACTGCCTATGTCGACACAGACATTCATCATAGATCTGTGATGAATGAATGCCGAAAACAATGATTGAGTGTGAATGTACGTGTAATGTGTTGAGACTGATTGGAACTGTTAACGGATAGAGCAAGAGACTGAACGTCGGTAGACAAGCATGAATCAGGGACTAAGTTCTGTGTCAAACAGTTATGTGTGCTTCGACAAACAGACTGGAGGTGTCCAGACTTACCACACTTGCGGCACTTGGCATTGCAAAATTTACAAGTCAGTCGAGAGTGTCGCCTACTGCATGATTTACAAGGGTTCCAGTGGCGGATGTTATTATTTGCAGATTGTGTGGACGTTGGACTGTAATTAACAGCTTTGTTGACACTTTTGAACTGCCGCGTCTGTTGAGCTTCAAGCGCTGACCCACAGGACAAGACAGCACAGTTCACAGGACTTGCGGCTTGAGCCAATAAGGTAGTCCAGGTTCTTGCGTTTACGGGCCACGGGTGTCTCGTAACGCTACGACAGTGGGTTGATCGGTCCTTGGTGGTGTAATGGTACTGCCGCGGAGCAGGAACGCCAATCCGGTTTGTTGTCGATGAAAGCAGCACCAACCGATCAGTCACAGGCTAACCAGGAGGTCCGAGTACCCCTCCAGCAAACAGCATAGAACCCTTAGGCATGTGAAAATAGGTTTAGGTGATAAAATAAGAGTATGCTAATACGGGGAGGGGGGTGCGGAGAGCTGGATTAAGACAGGTGAGGAGAAAGTAGTCGAAGTGTAAGGGATGGTATAGTTAATAAAAAATAATATGGGAGAGGACCTGTTCTAAGGAAAGTTGGAGATATAATTACCACCAGGGACTGTCGATCATTTTTCTTTAGACTGATCCGGGAAGACTTCGTCCCACACCCCATCAAGCCTTTTTTTGAAGAGTTCCAACGTGGTTACCGAGACAACCCAATCAGGAAGTCTGTTCTAGGCGTTGACGACTCTATGAGAGAAGTAGTTCGCTCTTCCTCTCTTTAAAGCCCGAGATTTGGCCAGCTTCAGCTGGTGGGTTTTCACAGAGGGAGAACAGTTGTCTGCTAGGCTATGAGAGTCCTTTCAGTATCTTGAAAACCTCTATTAGGTCACCTCTCATTCGCCTGTGAGAAAGGGAGTACAAGTTTAGCTCTCTCAGGCGCCTCGTGTACGGAATCGTCCTCAGGGCAGGAAAAAGCCCAGTGAAGCGTCTCTGTACTTGTTCCAGAACCTTCTGGTTAAGTACAAGTATCGGCACCCATGCCTGCACGCAGTACTGGAGGTGGGGTCTCACCAGGGCCTTGCAGAGGGGCAGTAACACTGCAAGGTCCCTAGATGCTACTGTTCTCCTTAGCAAGAATGCCGCCTTCGAAGCCTTTGCCGAGGCCTGCTGACACTGTCTTGTAGACTGAAATGAACCATGGATGACAATACCCAGGTCCCTGACCTCGTCAGTCTTTTCGACGGCTGTGGGCCCCGTACCGTTCATCACCCTCGCCTCTGCGATAGATCCCCCTAGGAGAAGCTGTTTGCACTTGCCAGCGTTTAGCGGTAACAACCACTCATCCTTCCACTTGCGAACTTCGTCCAGATCGGCCTGCTTGGCGTTTGTAGACGGGTCACCGACAATTTTTACATCCTCAGCAAACAGGAAGGAGTGTATTATCCTCTCAGTCAGGTCGTTTATGCAGATGAGGAATAAGAGAGGTCCTAGCACGGACCCTTGGGGCACGCCACTGCAGACTGCTCCCAGAGTGGACATCTCACCCTCTACCCTGACATAGAAAGTCCGGCCAAGTAGGTACTCTGTNTAGAAAGTCCGGCCAAGTAGGTACTCTGTAACCCATCAGACGATCCGATCGGACAAACGGAATATCTTCAATTTTTCGGTCAACAGCCGGTGGTTCACTGAGTTGAATACCTTTTGAAAGTCTAGGTAACAGACTTCCACACGCTCCCCTCGGTCAAGCTTCTGGGTGATCTCATCCATGAAGTGTAGCAAGTTTGACAAGCAGGACTTCTTCTGTGCAAAACCGTGCTGGTTGGGCGATATCAAGCCCTGTCCCAGTACACGTTTTGCGATGTGATCCCTCAGGATTTTTTCCATGATCTTAAGTGGAATAGACAGCAAGCTGACCGGTCTGTGGTTTCCTACACAGTTCCTGGATTCTCCCTTGTGTATGGGCACTACCTCTGCTACCTTTCCAGTCTGCTGGATGCGATGGGTCCAGAGTTCAAATCCCTGACGGGACAATGGATAGGTACTAGCGATGAGCTCCGATAAGAGCAAAACTGTAGTCTAGTGCTTCCGAATGTATGGTTGACTGGATGAACTGAGCATTGTGCATGAAGATGAAGTCCGAAGGATAGTCAATTAAATCAATAAATATCATTTATCCCATACCTCTACTCACAAATAAATGTGAGTTAATTGAGAATATATATATATGTATCTATGAAATCGAGCAAAATCACTCTCATTTCGAAAATACATCTCAGTTTCAAATATCACACTTGTATATTGGTGTTTATGGGTAAAGTGCATTATGTATTGATTTTATCTCCCGATTCCATTTTCCTAGATCTCTTCTAGCACCAACTGAATCTGCAAGACCTTGAATGTTGCGATAAAATGTTTAGTAGTTCTTAAGTTACTGAGCAGATATGGGAGATATTTCATGCAAAGCAGCATGGGAATTCAGTATTTTTAATAGATGATTCCTGTTTCATGAGGATGTTTATCAGGTTGAGCACACGTATTCTAAATTGCTTATCTTTTTTCATTCGGTGCATAGTAAATAAGCAAATGAAAGAAAATATTCTAATCTAAATAACTTGATCAATTATTTAACCACAAACTACTCACTAATTACCCACAACACTGAAAGAACCTTGAAACACTGGGGCCCCTTTATCCATCGTATTAAGACCGAAAGAAGACATATGTCGCGAGATGTTAACATTTCGTTTTTTAAAAAATTCTAATAGCCCCTGTCTAACTGTACATGTCCGTTCTCTATGATTTAAAATTTCAATGTGCTATAAATGTGCTTGTTTGTTTTACGTCAGCGATTGAGAAGATTAAACGAAATGTTAACATCTCGCGACATGTGTCTTCTTTCGGTCTTGATACTGAAAGAACCAAAAATATAGTCCAAGAAACATAAAATTTGATCTTTGGAAGTTGACCTTGAGGTTTGCGGCTCATTGAAAATGCGTATCGTAGTGTTACCATAACCAAATGGGATGAAACATTCAATGGGTTTTGGCATACAATTGAAGCCTAGAGGCAACTGATCTGAGAGGCATATAAATCAGATAACTCAGTTCCTGATATGAACAAGTGCTTTGATCTGAACGCATGCACAATTTTTTGCACAATTAACGAAATTTCTCCATGAAGACGTAAACCAAGAGGGAGAAAACCGATCACATCAAAGCAAGACGCTGGTTGTATATGATCGCAACAGAGAAGGGTTGCACAAAACCCATTTGGAGGATAGTCCGGGCTGATTAACCGTGCTGCTGAGGTCATGTGGTATGAAACCTTTGTAAAAACGAATGGGCGACAGCAACGATAAAATGCAAGTTGTCAAGTCTAGCCACACGCTGGGTGGATACAGAAAACACGGTGGGGGCTGTACAGTTTATTTCTACGTAAACTGTGATTATACAGCAATCAATCAATAAATGATAAATTCAAGCAGACATATGACGAGGTTACTTGAAGCCAGCGTACAGAAAATTTCAAACTTGGCGGTACAGAATGACGTGTAAAATCGTGATACAGTCAAACCAAAACGGAAGTTTACAGTTATAAACAGAGAAAAACAGAACAGTAAAAAGAAGTTACCGAATAATCGTTACTGCATAATCGTTCAAATTTGGTAATCTGTTATTTTGGTAATAAATATTTAGTGTAGAGCGGTCAAACGATACGGCATTTATAAGCAGACTACTTGAATGTTCATTTATGCACATTTATACACTCTCTGGAGGGATCAAATTCAATGTTGAAATAATTCAATTCCCGCCCACGAGATGGGATACTATTTTAATCGAAAACGTTTTACTGTACCAGGAACAAGGATAAGTGAGCTGCATCCACAATGTTTGTCAGGGATTAGAGGAAACTGGCAAATTGTGTTTGGCAGTCAACAGAGTGGACTCCATGATAAAGCGATGGCCTTCAGAGCACAAAAATGAAGGGAAATGGAACGTGAACAAGATGACAGTATAATGTCTGCATGAAGTCTATGAGTCCTTGTTTTGAACACAGTCTATTTATTCTCTACTGTACTTTGTTATCTAACAACTGATGCACCAGCTACCATTATCAAAATCACGAAATCGTACATTTTAATGGCAAGTACCCAATAAAATCATCGACATAAGTGGGGATTATATCAGATATGTTGCGTCCGATGTGGCGGGAATATCATATTCAATCACGTGAATGAGGCTGGAAAAACGAAGCATTGAGAGAAACAAATGTAATGAAACTCAGGGTGTTGCATGAAATAAATAACAAAAAAACAAGTCACGTGTATATATATTCATTGATAACAAAAATGTAAGTCTAAAATTNATTCGGAGGCGTCGCCGAATAAAATATCCAAATAAGACGCTGATCCCTCAGTTCAATCGAACCAATTTTAGGCAGATCAGGTCCAACACAACTTACCACTTTTTCCAAAGAACTTCATAGCTTTTACCTTTTATCTACAATAGACCAATGGTCAAATTATGTGAAATGTCTTTTTGGCCATACGGAAAATATCATACAATCTACGCACAACCAAACTCACCTCCTCAAAATCGGGATAATTGTGCTTACTGGTCTAACAGTATTGCATTTCGTGAAAATGAACGCACGATCAGTGTGTATTGTTTCATCGTCACCATAATTGCAACTGTTGGATATGTCTAACATCACTTTGGTGTAAAAGTGCTTGCTCAAAACGATGCTTGGTGACGCAAATTTACGCTTAGATCACCTATGTTCACGCACAAATTGACACTGCTCTTCGGGCGCCTGGGACATTTCGTAATTTTCGAAACAGATTTCATACAAGACAATAGATGTTTGTGATCAGGATTAGCTCATGCTACATCTGAATACTTTGATAATCTTCTCTAACAACCAAAAGCACCCGGCGGTAAGCATCACAATGATCGCTTCTTTATCCGGCTCGAACATAGTTATACAGTTAATCTCCTGCTGTCACACCCCTGAGATGTCTCGTTTTTTAATTCTTCCAGCTTTTTCGAAAACCCAAACCGACTATGCAATGTCGCACCCCTCAACATGTCGCAGTTCCTAATGCGTACTCACCTGGTCGTTGGCCGATGTTCGGGATGACCATTAACCATCCACCCTGAAATGTCGCACTAACCGTATGGCGTTTCACCGAAAGTGACGCGTTCATGGCACTGTTCACTGATTAGATAATCCTTGCGACGAAGATGCACCGGTGAAAGAGATCGCAAACTGTCATTTAACGTCAAAATGTACAAGCACCTCTCGATCAGAGAGAAGCAGGGTGTGTTGGTAATGCTGGATCAGCCAGGTGCAACTCAGAGCTCCATGGCCAAATCACTTGGAATTTCAGGAAAAACTGTCTACCACATTGTATCCCATCGACCAACTATCGGAGAAGTTTTGAACGCTGGGGCATCTGAGGAAAGATGTCGCCTGAATGCCAACGAAAAGTTGAAAACAGTAAATGAGGCAACCTTTGCTTGGTGCATGGTTAATGCTTGCCAAACGTCTGGTCACCAAACCGACAGCCATTCGGTCTGTCCATGAACTCTGTCGCACTAACGTGAACGATGTTCGCGATTGACTGGTAAGCGGGTGAGTGGACTGAGACGTCAGATCCGAGCGATCGATGAACGCAGTTGCGCGGACGCATCTGCGTGAATGAATGAACGACATTCGCACTTGTCCTGGTTAGGGCACGGATGAAATTAAACAGGTCACTGGCCTAAGGTCATCGTGACCCGGTTCTAAGGTCTGTTTGGGAGATGCACTTCTATAGTTTATGAACCATATTATGACACCACATGTTGAACTTGATCCGACCAACAACGGTCATGACGAACTTATCAATCGATTTGAACATGCACTGGTAAGAACAAAAGCGAACGAACGAACATATGTCTACAGACGTTAATGATGCACATTTTTCACTGGAAAATCGTGAACAGATTGCACAGCGTACGTTCAGTTTGAACATGGGAAAGAGATCAATGTTCTGAGTATATCCCGTTTTGTGGCCTACAATTAACTGATTTCTGTTCATACATACTTGTGGCTAAATTGATTGATCGATCGATCGGTTGCTCGATTGACTAACTGTTTGAATGTTGGCTTGACGGCATTCGCATGTAGTGCGACGTGTCAGCTGGCGTTCGCCTGCCTGTATGCCTTCCTACGCGCTGATCGTTCCCGCTTGTTTTCCGGTTTGTGCACCGGCTACATATTTGCTCTGTACAATGAACTTATTGCTTAATTCGTTTTGTAATGATTTACCCACATAATTTGGGGCACAACTACCCGTGCCAGATATTTCACTCATTTTAAATGATATTATTTCCTTGAATGCGATTTTTGTGTCACTGTGTTTGAACTGGTTCACTTTTGTTTTCCTTGAAAGAGTTAATACTGATGTGATTAGGAAAGCTAAAACAGTTGTATAATATTGTGGGCGTCATACACGCAATTCTGTGGTTAACCAAACATTGCAACCGAATGGAGGAATATGTGGAATTAATTTGGGTCAGAAAAATTCCCCTGAAGAAAGGTAAGTAATGTAGGGATAACTAGAAACTAAAAACTGAAAAAGGGCTGAATACCGCGTGCAATGAACCGATATTAGGCTGGGGCGTCAGTAAAGATTTTAATTTCGTCAATACGTAGAGAATACACATGTCGGTTTATCTAAATTCCGTCAGAAAGAAACAGTACATTATTATAAACATGGGAACACGTAACGGAATTACCAAACTTTTCATCGATCCGGTTAATTTTTTCACAAGGGTCGCAATCGATTTTTCATACTGTTTTATGACATCTACTACTGACTAACATGCTATGTCGCAATTCCCTAGAATTTAATCAATTTTTCGAATTCCTGAGAGGTGCGACATAGCAGGAAATTGACTGCAGCAAGCTCCGACTATATGATAGAGTTTCATACCATATACTTGTCTCATTAATGGGTTTAATGCAAACAGCGCAATTAATATTAATGACGAAATTAAATAATTTGTGGTGATGTTGGCTGCGTTGGTGGAAATTGCCGTTAAAAGTAAACATTCCACTCTTTTTAAAGATTTCATGCTAAACAACGGTACAGAATAAGTCATAATATAATTTTGTAAACATACCTCTGTACAAGCTTGAAGGAAGTTTCTGAAATAACTCAATTAGAGGTTTGATATCACGTGATGCAACATATGGGTGAATTTTCACTATCTGATGGCTACGAAATAAACGCAAACTGGTAAGAAATTTTGAGAAATGTTATTATGAATAATGAGAACGTTCTTCAGGGCTAATTTTCAAAATCACACATAAGGATCTCAAAAGGTAGCCCACTGAGACCAACCGAAACCAACAAAGATTTTGAGGGTAAACAGTGCATCGTGTGGTGGATTTCAACGTGAATAAAGTAAGTGAAGTTTGTGGGTGGGGTCTAACTCGACGAATCATTGAACAACTGTTTCGCTTGGTGGCGGGAATCCTTTCACCCAACTAAGAATCGCACCCTGCACTTCGCAGGTAGAACACAGACATACTACTTACTCGACTACCGGGTAGCGGATTAGATAGCATCGCACGCATCCTTTTCACTGTACAGGGCAAAATGCGCTAGGTAATCAAATCAAATCCACCAGTATTCTTGTTTCATAAAGTTTAAATTGGTAATAGTTTTGTTCAGAAAGCGGTGCAGAAAGTTAGAGACCATTCTGTAATGAAAAAATGACATAACGTTGATTACCTAGACAGCCGCAAATGTTTCTTTTGTGAATTGGTTTCTTATCTAGTTACATACGTTAGGATTATTCTAGAAAATGGTCCACGCTGATGTATAGTTTGCTCCGTGTTTCTCTCAAAGAAACACAACAGAGCTTTTGCATTCCAGTCGACCAAATTCAAACTTCAATGAGGATTAGTTATTTTACCATATTTTTCAAATCTCACTTTATATTCCAGAAAAAAGAGATGAGCTACTAATTTCATTTTTCGTTTAGGTTTGTACATTTGATTGCCCAGAACACTTGGAATCCCGATTGAATGACCACTCAAATCTACCACGATATGCCATGAGTTATTGTTATTTGTTTTAGTGAATCGACATGAAACGCTTTGCCTTGCTAATGCATGTAACCATCGTTTTAGCGTAGTCTATTTTCTTAAGGCTTACTGATGCTTATTAATATGTTTCCCATGAAATCAGCATTTTGTTTTGTATTTGTGTTTGTATAACCTGTGTAAGCATATGCTATATGAAATAATAATAATAATACAAACCCAGAGGTAAAGAATATCGGTGATATTCGTTTCATGTTCAAAACTTTTGATGCACTTCATTTGAGACCTGTTCTTCTTTGCTATTTAGTCGATTCAGGTAGGGTACAGAGGAATTTTACAAATGTTAGTGTGAGAGGGTTGATGTCGAAATGAGGAGCGTGTGGATGGATGGGAACGACAAGTCGATAGGACAGTGTGTAGCGGATAAAGAGGGTCATCTAGAATCTTATGGGTAAATTTAACAAACATTGATGTGACCATCATGAGTTAGGGGATAAAACCAGAACTTCTACTTAACAGTCCCACCTATGCCCTCCCTCCATCAAACAATGACACGTAAGAATCGACTCAACTTGTTGCGGTTCCACCCCCGTCATATACGGATGCTAGATAACATGACGATACCGGTTACAGTCTTTTTCTACAGTCTTTGCCATAACCGTCATGTGATTTGAGGTGGTCACGCTCCCCTAAAAACCAGATGGGAAACATCAATCAGCAGTTAATTAATTCGATGCATATTTGGGAAATTTTCAAAGGAAAAGACGCGTTATTGTAGAGTCGCATAACTGTGTTTTGCCCTCAATCCATACTCATGTTCAAACATTCTTCTTATCAGATTGTGCTTCGGTGCAAACAACATTCTAAGAAGCACGGACATGCAATTTTGTGACTTCTCAAATACTTTTCCGACAACGAGAAAAACAATTAGGCTTGAGTCACCTGTGGTGCGACTTATGTAGATCGAACGACAAGGCAGAGAACACAATCCACACTGGTTCATACAGGTTGGGAGTGGAGCCGTGTGAATTTCCATCGTGACTCATCTGGAAGAGACGGGACATTTGGTTAACAGGCGCTTGGCATTTGCAATTATTTATCGAGTGTCACCACATCCCTTGAGAGCTGTACGGTTTCGGACGTTATCAACCGGAGAGACGATTAGCATCCGGCTCATTATTCAAGCTCTCAAACTCCCCTGGCCAAGGTAAGAGAAAATAGCTTGCTCACACGATCACAAGGTAATACCGTGAGGTAACGACATTGAAACATTTGGATCCCGTAACAAATTTCAACACGCAAGTCTGAAGACAAATATTGCGAAAGGAATTCCTTTCGTGTACTCCCATCGGTCGCATACGTATAACATCGAACAGGATAGACAAATGAAGCGAATTAAGAAATTTAGTTAGTGAGAACACAAAATAGCAAACAAGCTCGTTTTCGGTGCCACCTCAACTGGCTAAATACAGCACAATTTATAACAGATTAAACCTGGTGGAGAGAGGAGACAAAGTCTCGGTGAAGGAAATCAGAGGTTAAGGAGGGATGATGGGCATGTGATAATTGATGTTCGTGAGTGTTTACGTCTGTGTGTGTGTGTGTGTGTGTGTGCGTGCGTGGAAAGTGAGAGTATTTGTGAATATGTGGGTAGGTGAATGAGTGTGTGAGTGGTTGATCATAAACGGAGGTTACGTCACCAGATTCTTAGTTGATGGCCATGGTAAGACCGATGTTCATACAAACTGTTTCTGGGCGCACAAGGGGGGAGGTTGTGGAGACGGATGGAAATCGCCTCGGCAGTTGACGAAATTCAGAACTTGACCTCTTTGGATAATGTACCCTTGACCGTGCATAGAGGACGGAAAGCCTCAACCACATTGACTGTGTGATTCGACTCAGTCAAATGGTTCGTAATTGCCGTCGACCCGGTCCTTGTCAATCCTTCGTTACAAGAGAAAAGACCATATGGCAATACTGCACGATTTATGTCCAGGACGATTTCGCTGCATCTCAACATGGTGCATACTG
>UZAN01059756.1:0-11071 GCA_900618425.1 Echinostoma caproni
CGTCTGATATGCGAAGGACGTAAATCGAGGACAAATCCATCGCACTCAAGTCACTTGTAGTAGTAAATGGAGAGGGCTGGGTACGGAAAACAAGGATTCAAAGAAAGTTTCGGATGTCTAAACCGTAGCCCACTTAGCGTTATCCACTCCGCTCGATGTACTGAGCAGCGTGGTCCTGATTATCTTGTGCAACTACCGATGCCCTATGGACTTCTTCGTAGTTTGTGTATGCACTGGAGTTTGTTTTTTGTTTACTGCTAGGGTTTCCAGCCACTAAGCAAGCGAAAGATTGGGGTTCTCAATCATTGCCGTTGGTCCTAACAAGAACGTACACGAATGGTAGCTGGTGAAACGAAATAGAAGCCCATTTACTCGGATCGAATACTCCTCATCATTTTTCCGACTGAAACGCCAATTGTAAACGAACCACCAATTTCAAGCACCAGGAGGCTGGACTGTGCATGACCTATAACCTTCGAATTTTCAGGCTTGTTTTGATCTTCGGCTTGAAAAAAGTCATTCTGTGTAGCTGGTTGATTCAAAGAGGTGCACAAGCCATCATATCACGTCAAGGTACATTCTCGTCCTGATGGGGCACTAACGCGTGACTGGACTTGTCTACTTCAATCGTTGCTGGTTAAGCGCAGTGTCACATTATTCACTCCACTTCAGTAACATATGTCATGCCTCTGTTAGGCAACCCACTCCGATTGACATTGTAAGTTAGGAAGATGCACGATGCATGGGGTGACATGCTTCTGATGGTGAAAAGCATTTGGGCAAGCTGAATGAGTCAGCTTATCGCAGTCTAACCGTCGCCTTATGGTGCGTTAGGAACCTACACCGAGGCAAACTGATAGCTCAGGGTAAACTAATACACAATCGGATTGGTGGAGACCTCTTCAGTATAATCGGCAATGGTGAAAACAACCCTACAATTTGTAACTCGTAGCGATATGCTACGTCGCTGACTGGAGAACGGACAGATCAAGTGGTACACCGTCGGTTTGAGCTTTTGAAGTTGGTACTGTCAAGGAATTGACGACGGTTGGAGCATAATACCAACAACCGTTTCCTGTTTCCTGAGAGACAACTATTCAGCCCAAAAGGGCTCCTAGATGCACTGCGTTCGAAGATCATCGAGCTACTTACTCTAGCATTCATATTTTCTGTTTTCGTTGGGTGACTACTTTGCTTGTGAGAGCCTCTGAGTCTCAATGCGCTCCACCGATTGCCGACTCTGGTCAAATTTAGCTGTGCAACTCTAGCTCTTACTAACAATCACGTCTAGGCCAACAAGACCGGAAGCTGCGGCCTCAGGGTCCTCGGGAAGTATAAGTGAAACTACACGAATTAGTTTGTTAGTGACGTCAATCGGCTGGTGGTTGTTAGAATCTTAGATACAATACACATCAATAGATAAAGCATCCACCCTTAGGAGCCTAACACACTTTTTCCCATTCCTATCAGGGTTCACACGGTTGATACAGCTAGTTTACCGGAGCATCAAGAACTAAGAAGAACATTAGCTATTCCCACGGTGTTTCTTGCGCTGTCAAGAATCGTTCGCATGGTCGCAATCGATTTGGTGTTATTTTTCCCCGTGAATCGTTAGCAAAAGTTTTTTCGGACAGAGTTCAACGATATTCGGTAAGATACAACAAATAACCTTTATAGATGATATTCTATTTTTTCCAAAACGGATCATAAACTTCATTTAATTTGTGGATTTCCTTTTCGGATTAATTGTGGAATAAACCGATAAAAATCGGTATGTTGATATAAGTAATTCTAAAACAGATCTCGATTTTACGGCTACTTCATCACANTCTGTGGTGTGTGTTCTAATTCCCAATTAGGTGGAACATGATTGGCACATGGTCTATCTGGCTCGCGAAGAGGGCAGCCCGGCGGAACACGACGGTTGTATTGAATGGGTGCTGGATTTGAATGAGACCGAATACTCGGTTGGCAAGGTGCGTGCAATCTACTTTGTTTGTTTGTTTGTTCGGCCGTCTATGGTTTGGCAATACCCGTGACCAATGTATTGCGTACGCTGTCGCTTTTAAAGCCATTTATTTTGAGATTTATAAAGGTAAATACATCATTTTTAACCAACCTTAAATATCTTGTAGATTTAAATTTTCCATTTTGACTCCTGATGGTAGGGATCCACTTTTTCGCTGACTATCCAAGCGCCAGAGTTCATCAAACTGGATGAGCACCGCTTATCAAAAGTTCACTGTTCGATCGCCGAAGAAGGTGAATAAACCACTGGAGGCTGTTTCATTTGTGAACTAATGGAATAAGTTGAACCACTACCGCGTGATTATATATATATATATATATATATATATATATATAACACCGGATTGAGAACAAGCATGGTGCCAACGCCACAAAAATATTAAAAATAACAATAACGGGAGGGGGCTGGGATACAGAGTATAGGGCAAAAGACGTATCTGCTAGAATGGAAGATTACGAAAAAATGGAACAATAATTTTTTTGTGTTTCACCGTTCACTTTGTTGTTTTTTGTGTTCTTTGTTGTTTTTACGGGACACGAGATTTCGACGAACAGACCTTACAGCATTCGCAGCACTGACTTCTATTCTGGACCTAGGCGATTGCCGGTCGACATTTAACCGTTTTGTTGCAATAATGTCGGTGTGAGAGCCTCTCCGTTGATGCACTTGTTCAGACTAAAAAACGAAAAGGATTTATCTGATTTGTCGCTTGATTGATGGTACACAGAATGCACAGGGGAGAACAGCATTTTGCACCGGGTATCGAAAAGACTAATATCAGAGTGGAGGTGGTCGGTAGACCTAAGGATCAATATGTTGCGGATTCGTAGATGGTCGTAGTCATAATTTCTGGATGTTCAGCAAGCTCTGACTGGTCGTTCTTTAGAGATGTGTGTTGAGGTGTCACTGGATCTCTGTCATACTAGCCTATCTTTTAGCCGTTCCAATTTCTCCAATATTTGTCCCCAAGTGCCACATAGATTGTTCGACCCATCAAACTATCTTTGCCATTCGTTTTCGAGTTTTATTTATTGACTTAATATGGACATACAAATTGTTTCTCGTAGTTTCGACGGACTGAAGTCATTTTTGCATTTTGTTGAAGCCGGGCTAGCACTTCGAGTGACTATCTCCAATGCCCTCGGTATAGCGGTATTTTGTTTCTGAGCCTTCATTTATAGATTTTTTACTTGGTTATTAGTGTTGTTAGGTACTATTCACATTTATCAGTAGTATGCAAAATAATTTGGTTGGCAGTTTCTCGCAACAATCAGAAATGAACAAGACCACGTAGAGCGAATCGTTGTGCATCAAATAATTACTCCGGACTATTCCACTCAGTAACCTGTGTGCTGCCGGCAATTGTGATTACATGTTTCAAATAAAACATCTTGTTATATCTATGCCAAATTTTCGATATATTAACTGTAATCCACAATAAACAACTTTCCTCCGTGAATCGCCTTCTGGAATTATAGCGTTAGGTTATCTTGCCCCTCCACTCTCGTTTTGTTATGTCATCTTTCGACCGGACTGAGAACAATGAGGATAATGAACCGAACCACCGAAGAGTAAATAGTGAGAGCGAACCACAAACGAAGTAGAACACGTCGACTAGTGGTAAACTGTTTGCACAGTTTGTCTAGCTCGACCGATGGGCAAAAAAGAATAATTAGTTTTGCCTTAGAAGTTCATTCGGTGGACTTCGGTCAGTTCTAAGGAAAACCAGTCGTGGCAGTCAGCTTACATGCTACCTGGTGGATGCCATATGCCTCTGCAAGTTGGATAGGTGATTCGAATGTGAAAAGATCAGTGCTATCGGTGTGGCCTCGTATTTCAGCTGGTAGAGCGTGCGCACAAAATCGTAGTCGGCGTCCATGCGTGGCTTCCAATTCCACCTATCAGCAATTCAACATAAGAATTCAATCTGCCAAACAACAATTTGATAAAAGAATTGTTTCATTGTTTTCCTTCCACGCCTTTATTGAATCCCAAGATGATATAATGCACCCACATTGTTTTCTCTCATATTTATCGGTGTTAGGTGTCCTTGTTTGCGTCCATGGTGTGCCACTCTGCGGAATCGCATGCGCAAATTACTTTGTGTTCGTCTCGCAGGCGGGAAACGAACAAAGAGCACGACGCGGGCGACACGAGAACCGAAACGCAAATTGACGAGGCTTCCGGTGGAGCCTGTGTCCGTGTCACACCTGGCTCGAATGGGCTGTTTCAAATGACTGATTTTGTGGGCGCGAAAACGCTGCGCCTGAGTGTTCGTCTCTGGTCCGACTCATCGTCTGCCCTGGCCTGGCAAAAGTCGCAACTGTTCCGTCAGAAGGTAAAACCAGCAAAGCGGATGAGAGCTTTAGGCACTGCTTCTTGTACATATGCTCTTTAATCGTTTTATATTCGAGGTTGGATGCTTTGTACTATATGCCCTTTATACAATTGTCTAAAGTATGTATCCGCCTAGTATCCACAAATTTGTACTGGACACCTAGTTTCTGTTAATTTTTTTATTACTGTGCAACTTCTCATTAAATGGACAAATAAGGGCAGTTTTTTCAAAAATGATAACCACAATCTACTGTCTTTTCCCGACCAACAGATTGTCGTAACAAAATAAGACATTGCTAAAACCATACTAAGTCTTGCCAAAAATAAAGTACCATTTGCCGAGACCAAAGTTATTTACCCTTCGCCAGGTCCTGTCGGATAAGCCCTCCTGACACACCATGTATTCTAAACCAGTTGTGGTGCAACCTTTATTTGTCTAATGTGTTGGATGTCTCCAGAATGCTCGTCTAATGGGACTGAACAACTCTGGTCTCAGTAATGCACGCTTCGTAGTTTGGGTTTAGTAATACCTAGTTTTATTTTGGCAGTCTTTGGTTTGGAAAGGCACAAAATAAATTACAACCGCTTAGACCTTTGTTCATAGTTCCCAAAGAAGACAGCATGGTTTTTTCCTAACGGCACTCAGTTGACCTTCATCCAAACTGGTGATTTAATAAGACGGCTAAGTAGAATTTTTATCTGCGATTCAATCGCACCTTTATCCGACGCAACTGTGTCCAGCACACCGTCAACATCCTCTGGAATCTTTTGTGTTTGTGGTGGGGAAAGCCGGTCGCTTTGTGTTGACATTTCGTTGCTGGTGAAAAATAAGTCCGTCATTGCAAGGTGGACTTGACGGACATCTAACTGGATGCGTCAGGTCTGAGTTTTTGGGAAACATGAGAAGAATTCAAAATTCGAAGTCCTGACAACGTGAGTAGTAAATTGCTTCAAATGTGAAAAATACACAGTGCGTTTTCTCCAAACTGGATCGATAAAGATTGGACGGGTTTATGAGTTCTGATCACCCATTGCAATTTTACACAGTTTCGTTGGGCAAAAGTGCAACTAAACTACAGCTGAAGATTCCACTGGCAGGGTTTTCGTCCTAGTGAATCACGTGGTACCTTTTTACATTATGGGAAGAAGTAAGAATTCTTATCCGTTTCACTTTGGTTCTTAAGTTAATGCGAAAGTTATTTCTGAGGCTACGGGTACGTAGAATGCCGGTAATTCTGTTGTTTCGATGTAGCGAGCTTGAGGTAAACCAAGCTCAGAGGTTGCCAAGTGGATAAACTATTAGTAGGACGTCACCGTCTTTCGCCTAGTCCTCGGAACTCGACAACGCGAGATATTTAGTTGTCTGCGAAAAACTCGCTTGATCGTATGGTATTTACTAAACTTGGAATTCCTCAGACCCCTAAAACTCATTGCAACAGATGCGAGTCCCTTGTAAACTGTTTTTAACGACTGTCTCAAAATTACGCCTCAAGCTTGCTGTCATTGTTGACACAAAGGTATATCTGCAAAATAGCTGAAATAATTTTTAATATGCTTTGTTCAACGTTGACCATCGGTTAGTGGAGTGTCTGGTAGCCCTTCTTTTAGTTTTTGTAATTCTGAACTCGGTTCCAGGTGATTATATAGATTTGTGCGTAATTTGTTTCGGTGGACTGGGATCCTCGATTGCTCCTTAAAATTTCATAATGAATTGTTTGCTATTCTGCTTGATGTTTTATTCGCTTTCTCCGAGATACCTAGTCTTCACGGATACTTAATGTTGCTCCGTTTTTCTCACTCATCTTGTCCTTTACGTCTCGTTGTATATATTTATCGTCCTTTTTACTTTGTTTTTTTTGCACATCTTACGTGAATGACAGGATACAGACTACGTCCTCTGGCCTCTCGAGTGGAATGTGGAACTGATTCATGATGAGAAAACCGAGTAAAACAAACGTCAACTTCGAAAGCAGTCTGCTCATTCCCCAATATATCGCTTTCATCAACTGTGGGAAACTTCTGAATTCCATCGCTTCAATTTCCCTCCCTCTCTCCTATGTATGTTTTCACCACCTCGTGGCCGAACACTCATTTGTGATAGATATCTCTTGTGTTCTGGTCCACGGTCATCCTGACCACCTCATCGTCCTCATCTCCGCCGTTCACCCCAGGGGCATCCACACCAAATTAACTAGGTTAATTCACATTTCCTCTCACACACGGGTTTGTGATTCTCCCTTATGCCACCGGTTCGGTGCAGCCATCTGCAGGAAAAGTTATGCACCTGTTTGTTGGAATACATTGAAACGATCTACCCGGTCCAGATGTTTACTCGTGAAATCGATCCAAACTGGCGGACTACCTCCTGTTTAAGCCAAAAGATATGATACTGCACACAAATGTCGTTGTTTTTGTTGTTCGCTCACGGTTGGTTGGTTACCGTATTTCAAAGTCAAAGTTTTATTATGTGAATAACTTACAAGCTCACGCTTCTCTTGTCCCATAGGATATTTACACAGATGAGTCGGTACACTTCGGAAAAGAAGTCACATAGAGTTCCGGCTAGGAGATAATAGAGAAAGTAGGCTACAGTGAATTTCTGCTTACTTTTATTTGGTGTAAGACTGAGAAGTGTGCCAAGGTTTCGTCGAGTCTCTGCTTGAAAGATTCAATAGTGGGTGCACAAACAACATGAGATGGAAGGGCGTTCCAAGATTTGCATACTCTGACTGCAAAAGACTGGCGCCGGTAATCCAGTCAATACTTGGGAATCAGTGAAACGGTGTCCCCTTAGGTGTACATTTTTCGATAACATGAGCAGCGATCGACACGGATGGTTTGGGTTCTGCAGTGTTTGCTACGTCAAAATCAAGTCTCCTTGAGTTCGGCGGTACTGTGCAGAATATAGTCCCAATGATCGCAATCTCTCCTCATATGTCAGGTAATGTAATCCCTTGATCATCTTGGTGGCCATCCTTTGTGGACGCTCAAGCATCCTGCGGTCACGTTAAAGCCATGGACTCTAGGATTGGATGGCGTACTCTGTGTAGGGTCGAATGTACGCTGATAGCAAACGTGGGAATACTGATGATTCAAACCGGCCGAAGTAAGCCGACATTCTTCAGCAGCAGACGAAGCCTTAGCACAGTTGTTGGAGCAGCTTAAATCCTCTTGAACAACAATACCTAAGTCCTTTTCGATCCAACGTGTAGAATGTGCGCATTTCCGTTGAGAAATATTTATTTTCTACTACACTCCTCAGTCGCTTCCTCATTGTCCTCAAAAGAGTGTCACTGTTGAAAGGCAATGGAATGTAAACACTTCTTTTCCACTGTTAGATCGTTTGAGTTTTAATTTAGGCTCTCATGCAACCATCGATAAGTTCCATCGCGACGAGACTGCACCTTGATGCGGTGCAGTAGTTTGTGTCGCTCTGACCCAATGGGCTACACAGGATGTCTTTTGTCAAGTCAGGAGATCTTATCATGCCTAGAAGGTCGATGGATAGAGGCCAGACGAAGTCCAGTCCCATGGTTCTCCAGGTTAGGGGTAATATTCCAGTTAGCGTCTCAATCGGTAAAATGGTAGTGGAGTAATAGAGCGAAGTAAAGGGGCCTCTACTTTGCTTTACCCGCTACTTTGAGGTCAGGTTCTTGTTAAAACAAAAAGATTTTGGACGAGCACCCTAATCGTTCTCCTGTTTAGTAGCTGGACGTCCTAGAAGTCCCTGTCCATCAAACCCCAGTGCATACACAGAATAAAAATAATTCCATACTGCGTCGGTCTTCGCACAGGATAATCAGGACCACGCTGCGGAGTGGATAGAGATAAGTGGGCTACTACTAAAACATTCCAATCTTTGTCTTCCGTACCCAGCTCTTTCCATTTACCACTTCTTCCGACCTGTAACAGTCCCTCAAGTACTTGGATGTCACTTGACAAAGGTCGTTGCCGAATAGCACTAATTAATGTACCACGAAATGAATTGCAGATTCTAAAGCCTCGTCAATCACTGTATCTGTGATCCTTGAATGTAAGGGCTCTGAAATAGGTGGGTCAACAATCTGATCCGGCACGTACAATGGAATCCGTAGGAACCGATGCTTCCTGGGTATCGGAGATGAGATCATACTCCTACAAGTGACTTGAGTGCGATGGATTTGTCCTCGATTTACGTCCTTCGCATATCAGACGATGACGAAATTCGTTCAGTGGGTCAGTGCGGGATAGGTAGTGTGCTCAGTTACACGGTCCAAGCCTCTTTCATCGACTGGATCCCCGTCAAGTCGTTTATGTGCGATACGTTCCAAGGTCGATCGGAGGCCGGAAAGGAAGCAACATTAAAAGGTATCTATCTGTTCACTATATCGGCATGCGCACGACCAAATGCAGTTCTGAAAGGGGGATTTCTACGGAAACATCTCCCGGGTCAGTCGAAGCTCCTATATGGTTGTACTTGCAGGTGACTTCAATGCGCAGGTTGGAAAACTGGGCGCATCAGAAGTTTGCCTAGGCGCTAGTTATGCTCTACCCTGCCAACAAACATATGACGGCGATCGACTTCTTCAGTTCTGCGCAAACACCATCTGTTACTACCAAGCACTTACTTCTGACACAGCTTTCGACGGACGGCACCGTGGTGCTCCAGCTCGAATGGTACGTTAACTCAACTCGACCACATAGCAGTAAGCTACCGTTGGCGTGGCTCAGTAGGTCCTATTGGGCCATCTGCGTCGAGTCTGATTACGCATTAGTATTGATGCAATTCACTAATCGACTGACTGGTCGACGATAAAACCAGTAAATTCAGACAGCTCATCATCGACGGTTTGTGCCTACAATTCATGCACGCTATGAGTCAACGTGATGATGCAGATGAGCAGTGGGATCAGATTAGGCGAGTAGTGCATTTCTCAGCGAATGTTGAATGTGAGTCTACACCTCAAGCTCGTTGGAAGCATTGGACACACCATGAGGCAGTAGCCCTAGTGAAGAAAAACCTGCAAATCCCGACCTGCCAGGATTGGGAATAACTAACGATTTAGCATCACATGATCGTACAGGTGAATGTGTAGATGCCCTCACAAACTGGTGCTCAGGGGGAAAACGGCAACTCTATTTCGTAAAATGAAACGCTGTAATGGCACGCCTCGTTCCGAAGGGAGCCGGTGTGTCGGTTTGTAACCCTCATTCCCATCTAGTATTGGTTAAATGCGCTCATTAGGTTGACTATACAACATCTGACATTTGGATTGTAGTCAGGGAATAGATGTGCACAACAGAGTGCATCGATCGGAAGGAGATTTTACTTGTGCTCCCCGCAGCTGGGGTCAAGCCGCACCACTGTATGGGGAATTGATGATGGGCTCCTTTCTCCGAATGAAAATGTCCCAGTAGTACGATACCCTAATAAAGTCACTGTACTGTGTCAGGTACCTCTGGTCGAGTGATGGTTTTGAACGAACTATTGTGGTAATCGTAATAGTAGTGAATGTAGGAATACGAGAACGCGTACTGTAATGCTCAGAACTGGATTGGTTCCAACCCGAACTGCGGGCATCAATGGAATACTCGAGGAATAGCAGCAAATGCTTATGTTCATTGATAGATTTAGAGCATGTTTTATAGAAGATAGTAGGCCCTTTAATTGGTTGAAGGACCATTGTCCAATTACGTAACCGTTCGCGTCGACGCATTACATGTACTAACTCTAATGTAATGTTCGCCCGGTGTACCATTGGTCGAGCTTCCTGAACTGTCGTGCCTGGAATGCGGTCGCGTAAGTCTAGATCACCACAACTAGGTAGGCCGTTTGTCACCAGCAGCGGCGTTCGTCAAGGGTGCCCTCTTTTGCCGTTCGTGTTCAATTTCATCGTAGACGAAATACTGGAGGACGCACTTAGTGGTCTCCAGAACGTAGGTATTGAATTTGTAGGTGCGAAAAGACTGTGAGATTTGGATTACGCCGATGACATCGTCCGTCCATTCGAATGTATGGAGTACGCACAAAGCGCACTTGATAGACTAACAATGTGCTGTTGCCACATTCGTTATGTGCTTTGCACCTTCAAAGTACAAGGTGATGCTGCAGGACTGGGTTTCGCCTACTCCCGCTCTGAAACTAAATGGTCAGGATTTAGTCGTGGTGGATTACTTTTCCTACCTACGTAGTTGCGTGACCAACGATAGTAGTGTAGCAAAGGAAACAACCGCTCGCATTTCCAAGGCACGAGCAGCATACGCAGGGCTGAAACAGCTTTGGCGTGGAAGCGACCTTTCACTGAAGTTGAAAGATCGTGTACATTGTGCTAGCGTTCCTTCGGTTCTACTTTATGGTTATGAAGCCTTGAATTTGCAAATAGAATATACCCGTCAACTACAAGTTTTCGATTATCGGTGTTTACTTAGTTTAGTCCACATGGGATGAAGCAAACGGATTAGTAATCTAGAGATAAGCCGTCATGTGTTTTGAACTCTATCATGTATAAACCTGCTTGCACATCGAATTCAGGTTAGTAGACTTCGCAAGTATTACGTATGCCCAGTTACCGTCTACCACATCGCGCCTAACTTGCTGTAGCTGTTTCGGGCTGGCACTTTGTGATCAAAAGATGACGTGGAGACGAGGCATGAAGAGATGCACAGAGCCATTAGATAGAGTAGGTGTCGCTCACCTTCCAGGTTGGGGTCTGAAAGACTCCAGCA
>UZAN01059764.1:0-11064 GCA_900618425.1 Echinostoma caproni
TTCTCACATGTTTTCTTTGTTTATTGCAATTTGTTTTATATGTCCGCTGTACAGGTTCGTCACTTGCCGGAAATTCACCCTTTGGGGTGCATAAAGAGTTTCTGAGCTTGGCTTGACTTGATTTGAAATAGAAGTAGAACCTCTGTTCTCCCGCATTTAACTTTAAAGTACATCCTAAATAGCTTCTATCTAGCTATGTTGGCTGGTTTCGGATTGTGATTGTTTCAGTCATGTGTAACCATGACTCCCCAGTGTTTTTCGAAATTAAAAGCCGTATCTCAATAGTGTACAATTTATGTTCAGGACGATTTCGCAACATCTCAACACGTTGCATAGTGCAGAAAGCGACGGTCGAAATTACAAGACTCCGACGTCAGCCATAGCTTCACATCTTCTGAGGAGGCAACACAAAATCTACCGAAGCACGGCGTTTCGGATTATCGATAAGTCACAAGTCGTAACATTGCTAAGCTTCACAGAAGCAACTACTACCAACCGATAGAAAGTCACCTCTCTTCTGTCAACAACAAAAAGGTTTGTTAGTTTGTCCTTACCCTGCTGACATGATACTTTTTCCTCCTCTTTCTGTTGTGTTTCTGTTTTCATGTATTTTAATTTTTGTTAGCCATGCTAAACCTAGATATAAACATTGTTTTCTACAGCATTCCCCATTTTGGGCCACAGGGAAATCGTCCTGGACAAATTGTGCAGTATTGCGATGCGCCTCAGTTTTCCCTAGTCATTTACTTCTCTCTCTTCTTTCCTTTCCGATCATTCACAACCTGACTGATTATTTCATGAAATAAGCAGTCAGGTTGTGAATGTTTCCAATCGAGTCATAACCCTGGAGGCTAGTGCTGAGTTGAGCAGGGTCCGTGACCCGCAACAAACTTTCAAACATGGGTTGTGCTATATCGTGTAAATGGAAAATGAAAGACCGTCTGGTCAGCTGCCCGGTGGTGTAGTGTGTAGTACGCTTGCATTCTGCCCATGAAGTCCCAGGTTCGATCCCCAATCGGGTCGATTGATTCGCACTGCTGATAAGACCCAACCAGGTCGAAGCAGCTGTCCAGTACTTCCGAGCTTTTTAGTTCACGCTTCATTTGCTATATACGCGACGAATTCCCGTTTGATATTTTAGATTCATTAATAGGAAATCCCCATTTGCCTTGTAGACGAAATCCAGCAATCCGTCCGAGGTTCACTCTTAAAACAAAAACGGGGGCACACGTTCGGAGGCGAACCATTGTTTTGACTGATGTCAAAGTGAGCAGGCCGCATTTCAAGTGGGTAGGTTTTCAGTCGGTCAAAGGTCACGGTGATTAGTCCCGGGGGCGAGGGTGATGGTGCGGCGTTCTACAAAAGCAGGTCACCACAACACAGCACGTAATGCGTAGTACGTATCATCGCTCTTCGGTTTTGACAGCTGGATGGCATGGGTCAATCTAGTGTGTGCGGATAAGTTGGGTGTGAATAGGGAGTACCAATCGCTTCCGTAGTGGCTAGGGTGCGGAGACGCAATAATTCAGAAGGCTGGGCGGTGCAGATAAATAACGTAAAGCTTCATTTGGTGACCTGAGTCTTCTAGTTGAGCACGTTTCTCACCGTGTCAAAGAGGGCGTGGATAGCGCTCTTCAATCCGGTAGACCGGTAGGCCTGCAGCTCGGTTACTTAAGGCTGCGTTGCAACCACAGCTAAATAACAGCGGGCGATGTTCTCATTACCGGTGGGCTGTGAATACGCGTGACAAAGCGTTGGCAACAAAGTCTTCTCACTGACGGCGCTAAATGTTTTGCTAACAACATTGGATATGTGGTCTCCTTTGAGTGACAGTTTTTTCTTCGGACATTCCTGAATGGACTACCAATTCAGGCTTTCTTTAAAGTTACTTTCGCTGAATCCTTAAGGACACCCCCTTTTCCTGATAATATTTTAAATATGAAAGATTTTATATGCAAATCTGGATTCAGAAAATATCCCTCGTGCACATGAAGCGAGATAGCGAATAAGATCTCGTTTGGCTAAGCACTACTAAATGTGGAAGTTGGTGTAGTGGCCGGTTCCCATTTCTGTTATGTATACCATTCTTTCAAGCAGTCTACTAATTGTCCTGTTCATCGAGGATCCAGGAAATGATAATTTACTATCTTGCTCTGTTTCAAGGATGAAACTAATAGGCTTCTGAGCGCTGCCAAAAGTTGAACTAATGTGCATCAGTACCGGGAACTTTGAGCTGACGCCTCAAACCTCAATACTACTTCATAACTTAAAGACTGATCACTAATGCTTAACTAATCATATTTGAGTTTATTCTTAGTGTTGAATAGTAATACCTATATCAGCTACCTTCTTTTCATTTCAGCTTCATTTTTGAGCTCTTCGTTAACTGTGATTTTCTGGAACCACAGTTGATGTAAAACAAGAATCGCGAGTTAAAGCAGAGCATTAGCGGAATTCCATTCACTAGGTCATTCAGGGCCTTCAATGAATCCACCTATACATCGTTTCTTATCAACAAGTACTCATGAGCCTGTTGAAACTGTTTTTTCACGCCTGATATTGGTCACGAAAACCAACCGATTGAGGACAGTCACTGTGGGAATTTGTAGTAATCGAAGTAGATTCCGATCTTAAATGAATAATAATGAATCACAACCGCAGATGAAATACGGAATCGCAGGCAAGTGGGTGCAGTTCAATCATAATCCAAGGTCAAAAGGCCTTAGGTGATAAGCACAGATGCCCAAAGATCAATGGTTGACAGGCAGCCAATCAGATATACGGAAACCAAATACAGTCACGTGGTGGGTGAGAACAATGAACTTGAGTGTGTATGTGTGTTGACTGGGGACCGGTGGGTGCCAAACAAGTTACGGGTAAGGAGATCGGGGATTGATCGGGGCCAGCAACTAAGTGGTGAAAGTGATACGAATTACGAGTGACGGAACACAGTTGTTCGGTCAATAGACCCATTAGATCCAATCAAAAAAAGAAGACATGTTACGAACCAAGAGGTGATGATGGATGGCTGGAGAAATGCATAAGTAACTTGGAGTATGAATAATGCAAGTCTTATAGAGAGCAAAACGGATTCAACACTCCCGTTCTCGAGATGCAGAAAGAAGGTTACAGAAGTTCGGTTATTGAGAGAAATCAATAGAATTGAATTAAATGTAAATACGAATATCAGTGGTTAAACGGGGATCAACCAATCGCCATTTTTACTCAATGAGTCGCTGGTCTGTAACGCGTTACCCCTTAGCTGACATTATCTTGCAGCGTGGAGTCATCACAGGATCATTTTGTTGNGGTTATCCGATCCACGGTCGAGAGTATAGAGTTTCCGGGAGAAAAGAAGACTATCAAGCCCACAAAGCGGACTCAAAATAAACCTTGGGTAATATTTTGGAAAAAGCGATTTATTCTGTGTACGGTCGCTGTGGCACCCCAGATTCAGTAAGTGAAATGTGAAGGTTTCTGTTAAACTGGATTCGATCTACGGTCCCCCCCCCCCGANTTTTGATCGATTCAACAATACTTATATTTCTTTGTTCTTACTTATGTTACATGGACGTGATCGATACATTCAACATGTTTACCATGGATGTGACGCATTGTAGCCTTTATCATCGATGAACTGGTGCTCATGCCCATCCCATGATGGTACTATTTTTATCTCACTCTTGGTTAACCTAGCTTTGGTGAAAATTTGCGCAGGTTGTCTCACCCCATATTTGTGATTGTATCTTTACTATGGCGATATTAGCTGAAATACAACCGTGATAAAACGGGCTTGCCCATGATAAGTCGCACTACCTAACCAATTCTATCCTCTCTAAATGCCGTTTTCATGCTTCCAACAATCGCATCAGTCTCCCCGCTCCCAGTCCGTTTGGCAGTTTGGTTACACCATCAGTCGAATATGCAGTCTGACGGTAAGTTATGGTACTCGAGACTGGCCAGTTCTATTAACACCATATAATCCTACAGGTCATTCCGTCGACCAGTTTGTAGGTGCGTGCGTGCACATGTGCTCATAAACGCTAACCGTAATAATCGGTGGGCTGCTGTTTTATCATTCATCGAACCTTAGGGAACCAATGTGCTGTTCTTTAACTCCGTCCAGTAATGGTTAACAGTGTTTACTAACCTCAATCAAATGCCAATAAAGAATAAATAACCATTGTCGGTGTTATAGTCAGCACTATATCTTTATCAGTTTAAGATGTCCGAAATCCAATTCTAGATGTCCGAAATGGAATTTAAGATGTCACAATATGAATTAAATATCTCCGAGTAACAATTTAAGATATCATGTTACTGTTTTCACTCTGTACTGTGCAAGGTACTAACCACATATCAACATGACATCTTAAATTTACACTCGGACATCTTAAATTCATATTGTGACATCTTAAATTCGATTTCGGACATCTTAAACTGAAAAATGTATAGAATGCACACGCGTTTGCGTAGAACGCAGAGACATTGTTTTTCTATGCGATTGTGCATCACAGGTGAGTATGTGAAGCATAACCTACAACCAAAAGTGAGTAACTGCAGTTTTATCTAGAGGTTGTATCTTAGCCGTAAAACATGGATTTCAACCATTTGACGGAAGGGGATTTGCGGAGATACTGATGATCCGTAGATACATTTCTGTTGGAATTCAGATAGGGAGAGTTGTTTTTATTGAAAGCGTCGCACGCACTGTG
The DNA here is from genome assembly GCA_900618425.1 of Echinostoma caproni. Taxonomy (NCBI): domain Eukaryota; kingdom Metazoa; phylum Platyhelminthes; class Trematoda; order Plagiorchiida; family Echinostomatidae; genus Echinostoma; species Echinostoma caproni. The sequence continues at coordinate 4,716 of UZAN01059764.1, forward strand.
GTTCACTGTTCATTTTTTGTCCATTTTCGACAGGGCTGAAATGACGTCGATCATGTATGCTGTGTTGTACGTGTTACATTCATGTGTAAAAACGATCGATGCAGATAAAACTGTCTCATGCTTCAGTTTAGTGACTGAAACCCAAAGATGTTAACACACTCATACTACGGTTTTCGAACTCATTCTTTTTTCATTTTTCAAAATTACAACGTCCGAACTTTCCATTCAGGATTTCTATGTTTCAGGTGCGGTCTTACTACACTGTACTCTTTTGGACAAGGTTTCTGAAAGGTCTGGACAACAAATGCCACTAGCTACACTAAACCGTCATTATATATATATGTATATATATATATAATGTTGATCTATTTGTTAAACTACGTGAGTAGAACCTACACTTTACTCGTTTAGGGCCCATTGGTTAGCAGTGTTCTGTAATATTGTATAAATCCATTGCCACATGGATAATAGTCGATTACTCGATCATCCGTAGAAACTCGCCTGAAAGCAGTCGGATTAACCTAAACATCACTATGAAACTCAAGATCTTTGCTCATGCGGGTATAGGGATTAGACGAGCCGCTTTTACTGCTAAATTGCTTCGGGGGATTTCTAGTAGCATATCAGATAATTGTCATCCCCATTATACCTATGTATCTCAATACGAAATTATTTTTTTACAGAACAGGATGCTTTTCCGAGGTTGAAAACACGAATAATTTAAACGTATTTGTGACCAGTTGTATCGTTTCTCACATGTCTGCGTAAGTAAAAATTTGAAACAATCTGATAACAGTGTATCACTTGGCTGTTCTTCACTTCATGTGACTTTGTAAGCCATGCACAGGAAACCCAGAGCTCTTTTCCCCTCCTAACTCGAAGGAAGGGGGGGGGGGGGCTGATATTCAGACCAAGAACGGGCTACACATTTTTTCACTTTAATATATTCCATTTTGAATTTGAGATGTCCGATGCCACACTGAAATGTTCCGTATGTTGTCGAGTACAAAGACAACCGTTTGAAGTAATGATTGTAGACAAATGGTGAACTAAGCGTATTGTCAGAATTCAGCACTCTTTCACCCCCATGTCTCGCATGTCCCCGTTTCCGGTGCCTCGAAAAATGGATCCACTCTGGACGTGAATATGTCATCTGTCCGACCGTTTGCGCGTCAGTTGCGTCTATCGTCTATCTGCGCACTGCCTCGGTGTGAGTAGACATTGAATACCACCGATAAATTGGAGCGAATGGCTTCGGCAGCAGAATAACAGTTATCCAGAACCATTGTTTCAAAGCCTGGTATTTGTAATCCACAAGATACTGCTGCCCAGAAAGAACAACAGCTAACAGCAAGGAATGCTTTGCTGATAATGGGGCATCCCGAATTACTACCGGGACATCTGATTTTGCAAAAGATATAAGCATTTATAACCAAATCTACCTAGTGAGTCTAAGATTAGTAAGATTCAGCCTGTCTTTTAAGATTCGTGTCATAATTTACCAACCGTAATCTTTAAATTTCAGGTTTGTATAGTGAGCCATTAGGGAATTCTTTCGAAACTTAAAATTCACCGTGTATGACAATAAGTTGACACTGACAACACGCAATGTGTCCTTCTGGACACAAGTTGATGAGCTCCAGTGAGCTTCTTTTTGACAGGACAATAGCCAGGTTCACGGTATTTACAGTAATATGTGTGTGCACAGACTTCAGCCAAAGGGGTTTCTGTTATAGTTCAGTTTATGATAGCTTAAATGCAAAATAGCTTCAAATCATCAAGAGATTAATTTCTCAACAGTTTTGATAATACAACCTCTGGATCCCATTGCCAATGAATTAAAATCACTCTCACGAAGTTAGACATGGTTATCTATTTGAGCGATAGTCACGGACAGTCAGGAGTGGCAAGGGAGCTTCTGAAGAATCCTATTCTTGTCATCCATTTCAGTCACTTTGTCTCTGAGGTCTAGTTACCTAATACACCTAGAAACAGTTCAACCTATGCGTCTATTGCGCTAACTCATTTGATTAATTCTTGATCAACTAACTTCCTGATGATACTATTTTCGCTTCAGCACTTAACAAGATATTCGGTGTTTCAACACAACATATTTCTAATGCATCGCAAATGATCAGTGGCTCATATCAAGCCTGGCAGGAAGTTAGTTTTTATTTACTTGCTAAGCTACGGTTGACGCACATCGGTGGTTATATCTCTGCTTTGCTCAAACCAGAGGTTCGCGTGTTATTCGCCTATACCGCACATGAATTGTCACTGAAGTCGAGCCGGAAACATAAATCCTTCTCATACGGAGTCAGTAACCGGCTGGATTCATTCGTGATCTAAAACTATTGGTTTTTAAATTTCCTAAAAGTCTATAACCTTTTGTTCACAATTGTTAAAAGTATTTAGTCTGATACAATTTTTACCCAATGACACTATGCTTTATGTTGATTGTTCTATGTCACGCATTGATTTCACCNCACTTTTATAGGAAGCAGGAAAAGTCACTTGTTCGAACCGAGTACTGACTGACTCAAAAAATATTTATGTACCATTGCTTGTTAGTTAATCCATATATATATATATCATAATAAGTAGTATGTGAATGACTGAACAAAATTTCCCTGGAAGCGCATGCCCGTTTTCGCGGTTTTTGCCGCTCATCAGGCATGCGTATCCGGTAATATTTTTTCAGTTCATTCATATACTCGTATATATATATATATATGTGTGTGTGTGTGTGTGTGTGTACGCACTCCATGGAGCGAACAGGTTAGAGATCTGCCCGATTTGTTGTCTCTACCGGAATATCCACTTTTCCTGTGGACATTAGGGAAGCACAAAACATGGTTAAGACAGCAGAAGAGGATTTAAGCACCGCCTGATCGCCTGGCTGATTTCTATGAAGTTATTAGTGTCGATGTCGTTTGAAATAGTATAATACCGAACTTCCAGAAGCGCTTAAGTGGGATCAATGAACTCCTCTAAAGTAAAATGCATAAAAACAACGTAAAAGCCGATGAGGCTCATTCAAGAAAGCAAACAGTGATCAGACGAATGCCAGTGAGAGATTTATTTATTCGAAAAACAATATGTGTGTCCAGGTCGCAAGTTACAGAAAGTCACATTCGATTGATGTTGAAACTAGTTACCAAATATTCCAACAAATTGGCTGATACACGGAAACAATGAAGGCTACTTGTGAGCAAGTTGTCAGCTTCAGAAATAATCAGTCTTTTCTTTTTGGCCGGTTATCGGCGGAAGAAAACACAGCATGTTATCCTTTAACTGCGAACGAAATCTGTAGCTGCATACTTTTCGGTTTGGTAGATACAGTGATTCGATTTTAGTATCTCTTTTTCTATTGCCATTCACCATCTCATCTTAAGGTGCGTAAATGGTCTGTCACGGGAGCTTTAGTAAATGTGGTATTTTGTGAAATACAAGTTTTTGAACGTCTCCTCCACTCGATAACATAATTTGGCAGACTAATTTTCAACTAACATTTGAAAGATATGATAATATTAAACTAAACTGGGCTATTTTAGTTGAAGGACTTAATCAATAGACCACAGCTGTTAAATACCCACGTTCAAATGGCTACCTTGTTGGATCCACCAGTAAATCCTTAGAATCGGATTTGTTTGTTCACTTCTGTTCCCTGTCGTAACCGGTGCCCCATTTAAATGCATCCGCATAACAATTGTTTATCGCTAGCATACATTCTAACCACTATCAGGGGAAGAACTGCACGTTGGGCATAACCCAAATCGGCTTCGGATAATTTTCTCTTTGCGCATCACTCAATTTCATCCCAGATTTCCTAAACATTCAAACAACTGTCAACGAACCACCAAGGTCTGATTTGTTTATTCAATCTTGCTCCAAAATGTGATAGGCATTTTCCGTCCATCCAAGCGGAATTAAACTCAGTGACTTCATTTGAAAACGCCTGACAAAGATGAATCGGTCCCGCCCGGTGAAATGCAGCACTCTAACGTCGTGGTTCATTTTGATTTCAGTTGAGACATTTTCAGTTTTTATTTTTTAATGAGTTCCTCAAGTGCCCATCAAATTCAGACCTTTCACCGGCATATGAACAACTCCCATATCATATTGGGGTGTTATATGAGATATTCGTCTATCAGAAAACATTGAGTATTTCATTACTTTTTGTGGTTTTATTGCAATACTCGATATAACACTGCATAAAAACAAGATGAAAAAGGTGCAACTGGTGCGGTTCTCAGATCAATAAATTAAGCAACCCTAACGGGACGATAATGAAAGTTAACGTGCGATCGAGGGTATTCCAAATTGGTGGTAATTATTCCTTGTCAAGTTGAACGTTCTCTCTCTCTGTGCGAGTTGAAACGATACATTGATGCGTTTGGATTAAATGTCATAACGATTGACCAACAGTTAGACACATTGGCAGAGGAATGGGCTGTATTCCACCACTGACTCTTAGTTTTGCCAAATAATGTATCTGTAGGGCACACGTGTTTTTCAACGTTGAACCAGACACGCAAAAGTGATGGGAATGCAGTTTTTACGTTTTATTTGACACCTACAAAAAGTTAAATCTCAATTGAAGTATGGTACATTTGAGTTACCACCTGCGTATATTTCGATTTATCCCGATTTTGGAAGAACATTTTTATCAGTATCATGACAGACTAGCTTGAAGTGTTGGTAAAAATGAATTGATCCGTTTGGTAGGTAATGTTTCCGCTACACGTGAAGTAAGTTACAGGGCATTTCTTAACTGTCCGGGAACACCCGGAATTAGGAGTATTCGATTACTTGTTAAGGGGTTAAGTAAGCAATCAGTGTTCAAAGTGATCATATACCAGCCGAAATCGATTTTCTATCTCAGTTTTGCATAAATCAAACCAGCTTATGCAGTCACCATCACCTTAGTATATGCAGAGGTATACATGTAAACAGAAGGTGGCCCTTGTACAGCGAAGATTTTGATCACATTCTGGTGTATGTGTTTGGTGAAATAACACTTTTTTGTCATATAATAAGAAATACTGACTATCGATTAGGGATTTTAACATTCAAAATCAATGGGGTGATTTAAAAACAGCAGTTAGGAACTTTGCTTTCAATAACATCGAGGTGAACGTGCAAACGAGTTAAGAGGACAGATGGAATACGCAGTAAGAAGGGCTAATCGGGAACGGAGTGGTTGAATAAAGAAATGAGTGAAACTATAAAATACTGGTGAAAAGGGGAAGTCTCGTTGCTTCACATAGACACGCAAAAATCACTGGTGGAGCAATAAGTATTCGTCCATACGTAACACATCTATGTTGACAAATGCAACAGTCTCATTCACTGCAACTGCCCTGACGACCAATCGATCACGCAAGCCACGTCTTCCTCACACTTTGAATATGGAAATAGCGCAGTGTGAAGAGTTAGAGATACAAAGCACCCTCGTCTCCAATCCCAGGTAGACCCATATGACCTTTGACCAAATGAAGGTTCAATCCTTGAAAACAAATCACCGCCCATCACCTATTTTATTACACACCAGTTTGTGATGAACAGCACACGGGGCGGACCCCATAGTCACTAGGACCTGTTGTTCAATGATGTTAACCGGTAACCTGATCCCCGGGACTTGGAGTGGCGAACCACATAAGGCCACGATAGGTCAGGCGTGGTATGGAACCGGGCGACAGCAAATCTGCCTAACACCAAAGTCGGGTGGCGGTTGCGGGACTCGAACCTCGGACCGCGCGGTCCAAAGTGCATCGGTGACAGCGACTAAACCACAGCGCCACCACCACAGCGTTGCAAACAATTCTATTTTTTAGCTTATCACAATCATTTTTATTCATTGCATGAAATAGAAATTACCAAGTATTGGATGGCAGTTGCCAGGTTTCGGTTTCCATCGTTCAGATCAGCACCACAACGTATGAGTGAGTGAGTATGTGAAATGGATCTCCGTGTCAGCTGTTCAGATGATTAAACACATGTTGGGAAAGATGAAATGAGTCGACGGCGTTGAACTGGTCGCAAAAACGGTTCCTGGGAATGATGAAGCACTGGGTTGGGGGAGGGGGTTATAGATGCGAATGTTTCCGATCTGGCTCAACTACTCTACATTGTACATTTCGAACTTTATAAATAGGAGGAAACCAATCCACTGAGTGGGGGCGGTGAATGAGGTGCGAATACATCTCGATGGTATTTTTCTATCGCCATTGCTCCTTCGCTGTTCCCCCGATCCGCGGGATTTTCACATACATCCACGCATGAACTCCTAATTGTGTTACCAATGTACTGAGTCTCACGGTAACCCGGGGGGGGGGGGGGGGGGGGG
>UZAN01059771.1:0-11062 GCA_900618425.1 Echinostoma caproni
ATGGGAAGATTTTAGTTGAAATTTCACAAAAGTGAGAAAGAACTCACAGAAATATCTAGAGCAGAGAGATATTCCAAACTGCGACCGGCACGTTCTTTTCGTAGATCTGGACCTGGGTTTTGGATTGTGACCGGGACGCATGAATTCAAAACCTTAAGCGCTTCCTTAAAGTGAAACAAGATGAGGGGAGAGTGGGTGTACAAAGAAAGTTGCGTTTACCTCGTAACTCCGAGAGCAGTACTTCATAACAGTCGCAAGCAAATTTCGGGGGAAGCTCATCCAACGGAGCGCATATGAGATCAATCTGTGCATATGTGAGAAGAGAATAAGTGATGCATTCCAATGTGAACTGAAAAAAATTTATCAGTAAAAGCAGCCTTCACGAAAAGGAAAAAACAGTTAATTACCAGTCCAGTATTGCGCATTCCCAGCTGTCATCTAGCGCACCGCACCTTATTTGCAATTGCGACTCCCGGGTGGAGCAAGCCACATGCAGGTCAACAGATGACGTGAAAACGAAGCATGCCGAAGCGTACAGAGCCATTAGGTAGAATAGGTGTCTCGCACCTTCCCAGTTGGGGCCCGAAAGACTGCGACTGGTTGGTTGGAAACACTGGCGTAACACTGGTATTCCACACGTTTCTTTCGCTCGCTTTATCAACCAAAAATTTGTCTTCCGCTTTTGAAGAGAGAAATCTTAGGTGTTGGTGTGTTCCTCAAGCTGGAAGTGCTGTTTGCCGACACTTCGTAGCCCGTCAGGCTAGGCAACATCAGTGAAATTTTGCGAAGCCCAGCCTGGCTAGGAAACATCTGCAAACAACACTTCCATCTCGGAGAACACACCAACACTAGAATTCCGAGGTACAATCATTCCACCTTATATCCAAAAGTTGTAAGTGGTTAGAAATATGGAACTGGGGAGTGTTTTACAATTTTGCAGTCCTGAGAGAGAAATAGGACTGGGGATAGAAACCTGATAAGGGCAGTATAGGCGGTGTAGAATAGGGGCTACTTCTAAGGAATAATTTGTAGGAAGATGTGTGGAATACCATCCGCACCGAGTGGGGACGTCACTCAGTATCTCATTATCAAGTTTCTTTCATGGATCGCCTTACATCGCGTTCATGCTACGGCGTTCCCGGGAAGCGAAGCGCACTGCGCGCTCCCAGTGGGTGGGTGGGGGGACAAATGAGCAAGCTGGGAATCTAAACCATCTATAAACCAGATCCAGCGTCCACGTAGATTACTAAAAGGTTAGGACATTGATAGACATAGGAAACTAGTGCATTACAATGCGTTCACTATATGACTACAAAGTGGACATTTGCTGCCTATCGGCAGGNACTGCGGTACCACATAGCAATGCAACCTACCGACCATACCACAGCGAACCAACGGACAACTCCGTTTTTCACTGAGTAGCAATCACCATGAGCAAACGGGCTAAAAATGCCATTATCTCCTGGTAACCAATCTCCCCCAGGATTATCATTGCGCATTTTGAGGGTAAGCCATTCAACCTGAATATTACCGCTGTCTGTGCTTCAACGTTACATGCTGAAGCGCCCATCAAAGACGACTTCTATAATCAAGTTCAAGACGCAGTTAACTGCAGTTCAAGAGGCTACATTCTCCGTATTGTGGGAGATTGAAGTGCACGCACTGGTCCACCAGGCGAGCACACATCGCGAACGTTCAGTCACACTTTTTGACCCTAACCGGCTAGTCATGGTCAACACCCGTTTTAAGCACCCCAGAGAACATCTACTTACTTGATATTTGAATGAGAGTCGAACGACTCATCAGATTAACTACATTTTGGTAAGTACTCACAGGGCCTCTTCAAAGGAAGACTGCAGTTCCAAACGCAGTGAAGAAACTGGAACCGCACAGACCGCACCCTTGTATGCGCCCGCTTTGACATTCACCCGACTACTCGCCAGAGGACTGGTCTCAAAGGTAAACTCAACGTCATCATAATCTTCTTACAGTGAGATACATTGCAGCGAAATTCACTGATCGCTGCCAAGCTCACAATTTACACAAAATTAAGTGATAAAGCACAATATGGAGGAGGATGGGGCCTAATTGGAGGGAAGCAAAGAAGAAAGAACCTCTATGGTCAACATACAGAATACACAATCTAAGTGTGCATACATACTTTTCAAGCATTCTGACCTGATAGAAAATGACAACAAGAACGCCACTGCTGTCAGTTAGCCGCCATATCCTTCAGTGTCTCCAATCAACTAGTTTCAGTCTTTCTGACCCCAACCTGGAAGACGGGAAACACCTATTCTGCATAATCGCTCTGTGCATTTCCTTATGCCTCGCTTCCACGTCATCTTCTGACCTCCACATGGTTTTTTCCAACCTGAAGCCACAACTGCGAATAAGGCTTGATGCGGTAGACGACAGCTGGGCATGCGCAATACGCATCCTAACTAGCCGACTAATCTGAATTCGATGGGACAACAAATTCTTCATCGAATCATTACCAAGTAGACAACGCCTAACTTCAGAGTTGCTTACAAGCTCGCTCCATCCAACCCGCACCAAACTACGTAAACATCGATAGTCGAATACTTCTAGACGACGAATATCTTCTACGCACAAATTTAGGGCCTCGCAGCCATAGAGCAGAACTAACCGCAAACTGGCGCAGTATACGCAACCTTTCAGTTTCAACGAAACATCGCGTCTGTACCAAAGGTGTTTTCAATCCTGCGTAAGCCGCTGGATCCTTGGAAATGCGGGCGGTTACTTTAACGACTATGCTACCATCATTTGTAACGCAGTTACCTACGTAGGTGAAACATTCCACTACAGCTAATTCTTGACTATCAAATATCAGCGCTGGGGTAGACGACACCCAGTCTTGTAGCATCACTTTGCACTTTGAAGGTGCAAAGCGCATGCCGAAAGGAGTTACAGCGCTTGAAAGTCTGTCAAGAGCGCTTTGCGTATCCTCCATAGATTCGAACAGGCATATGATGCCATTAGCGTACTCTAAATCGCACAGCTTTTCTCCAGCTGCCCATTCAATACCTACGTTTTGGAGACCAGTAAGTGCGTTCTCCAGTACTTCGTCTAAGACGAAATTGAACAGGAATGGCGAAAAAGGCACCCTTGAGGAACACCGCTCCAGGTTTCGAACAATTTACTTAGCTCACCGTAGACCCTTACGTTACCAGAAGTATGCAGGTACAGCGACCGCAATAGGTTTACATACTTCCGCGGCATTTCTTTGCGGAGCAGCGACCCCAGAAAAGCTTCACGATCAACTGAATCGAAAACTCCTTTTAGGTCAAGGAACACTGCGATTGTTGGCCGATGATGTGCGTGACACAGTTCGAGGACTTGACGCAGAACGAAGATGTGGTCGATGCATCCACGACCTGGTCGGAATTCAGCCTGTTGTTCGCGGATGTTCCTCTCTTAGGGGTGTCAGGCGACAAAGTATCACTTTTGTGATTATTGGAACTAAACTAATCCCACGGTGGCTAGCGCAGTCGTTGCGTGATCCTTTCTTGAAGATCGGGACGATCAACGATTCACCCCAGGACAAAGGGATACGCTCCTCCGTCCAAATGTTGCAAAGTAAGCTAGTAATTGAATCGACAAGAGAATCACTGCCCACTTGAAAATAACAGGGAGAAGCCCATCAGGTCCCGCAGCCTTCCCATTCTTTAGTGATTGAATGCAACTTCGTACTTCCAATTCTGATAGGGGCTCGCATGTTACCAACCGTGAGATTTCCACCGCAATTGCTAGAACGACCACATTAGCACTGGGCCAAATGAACTGCTCACTAAAACACTGCCTGGTGATCAAGTCGTTGTGCTTTATTGCGGATACTCTGCCCACTTTTATCGCAAATGGTCTCATTGACCGGTGTGCGACGATCTCCGGTGCTGCGTATCAGACGAAAGTCTTTGACTATTCCCTGATGCAGAAGCTACCTCCATTCCACTAGCTATTTGGGCCCACCAATTTTAGCCATCTCAACACAACATCGCTCTCTCGGCACTACCTGAGAAAAGCAAGGCGCTGCTGGATGAGGAGTAACTGGTGGGTAAAAATTGGAGGCAAACCGGGAGGCCTATTCCTCTGCTACTTGGTTGGATTCACAAACCAGATAGACACAACATGCGAATGGATGGATGGAAAGTTCGAGGGACAGAAATCACGTGAAACCACTTTCTCAAGGGACCAAATTGTTCGGTTAAGAGTGGCGGGCAAAGCCAAGTGCACTACCTTGTGATGAATGAAGCGTTTCTTAGCTCTCTCCGCATGATGAGCGAGCACGTGTTTCTCGCAAAGAAGCAGACAAGAGGGTAAATGTGCAGAAAATGAAGGCAAACAGAGTGATACGCTAGGTGGCCTCGACCCGGCAAAACAAGACTGTTCAAACAAGGAAAAGGTGCCAGCAAGTAAAGAAAAAGCCCTGTAACGACAATTGCACAAAACGCTGGAGGGATGGTGCGGTATGGGCGACGCCAACAGCGAAGACTGAATTTCTGAAAGGTGAAGTGCGGTTGCAGTTTGCAACCCGGTGATCTGCCGCGAGATTAGCTTTTGCGTCCTTGACCTAACTGAACTGCACCAATGCATATCGAAGTGCCGGAAATTGTAAAGACCGTCGACCTTCTTATGAGTGACGCATTTTATACCCAGACGCTGCAGATGTGTCACCTGATATTCCACAATTGCAGGCATGCTGTTCCAAGATGGAATTTCGTATTCAGTATTCTCTACGGATCCAGAGTATACTATTCATACACTGAAAGCATCATAGAAACTAATCGATAACACGTAACTGAACGCTCAATTGGCAAGGGCCGCAAATCATCTTAGGAGAACTGAACAGTAATTACGTTCAGTTTGTATGGGAAAGTAAATGACCACGGCAAATTGAGCGTCCATAAGTCCACCAGTAGTAAGCCCGACTGGGTTTGACGGTTAGAGACACTGAGTGAGATGGCTGAGTGTCGTAAACAGTGGAGTTAGTGCATCTTCTTAATTTCTTTGAATCCTTAATCCATTGAAGTTCTAAATTTTCTATTCGATCCCACTTTCAATCTTTCCTGTCTTTCTCGTACTGTTCATCCAAATAGGTAACCAAACCCGGCACACGGAAGTGCCTGGTCAATGGTTGTACAAACTGAAACTGAAAGCGATTGGGTTTGTTTTGATGTGGACGGAATACTGCCAGGCTACCCAGGCCAAGATAGGCGATTTTTTTAGGGGAGTTCACAACTGATTCAGTTCAATTCAGCTTTTACAACCGTTAACTATGCACTTTCGTGCGCCTGAAAGGGTTGCTGCATTTTGGCCGCCCATTTGGATAAAAGAGTAAGATGAAGACTGGAATGTTGAGCAAATACAAGCGGAAGATGGAGAAATCATATAGAGTGGTGTTAGGAGAATAATGAGTAGATGCACGAGCGCCAGTTTGCGACACTCAGTCATATCGCTCAGTGGCTCTAACCACCGGTGACCATCATCCCGGGGTCCCCAGCCAGGGAGCCTAACGGGGCCTACGTGACCTAGTCTTCTGGTTAGGATTATCATGCCCTCATGCCAGATCTTCGTTTGACCACCCTTGACCTTTAACTAACCACTAACTGCCTCGGAAAACATTGTTCGCCCTGGCAACCTATTTGGTAACATGCGTGGTACATGCCCCAGCCAGAGTAATCTATGAAGGTAGATCACCTGCTCCGGTGGACGACCGCAACAGCCTAAAACTCTGCGCCTCACCTCAGCATTGCTCGTCCGGTTACCTCACCAGACTCGAGCAATGCGACGTAGACAGCGGTGTTCAAACACCGAAAATCTATTTTTATCCTGCTACCGTAGTGACCAAGTCTCTGCACCGTAGAGCAGGACTGGCCGAAGTGCTGCAGCATATATTCGACCCTTCACAGACAGTCGGATGTAGCGAAGGCGCCACAAATGTCTCCAGTTGGCAAATGCCAACCGAGCCTTTTGTATGCGTTCCGACACTTCATCCGTGATGAGTCTGCCAGGTGAAATATAGCTGCACACATAGCAAAACTTGTCCATTTTCTCTACTATGCACATTTGTGTGGAGAACAGCAAATGGGGCGAACCCCATTGTCACGAAGACTTGCTTCTCCGTCATGGAAACCGGTAAACTAAGCCCCTGGAATTTTACTGACGAACCATATGAGACCTCACTAGGTTAGGCGTGGGATTGAACCGGACGAAAGCAAAGCTGCCTGCCACCAAAGGTGGGTGGTGGTGGCGGGGCTCGAACCTCGGACCATAGTGTCCAAAGAACACCAGTGATAGCGTCTAAACCACTGCGCCACCATCACCCTTATCTGCGAGTAACCACAAAAAGGTGCTGAGGCACCTTCGACAGCTATTCTCACAGCAACCCAGGGATTACCGTACTCCATTGAGAACACTAAAGACATTAACTTGCGTGAAAATCAACGGTGGGGGATATGTACACCTTGGTTTATTAGATGTTATCGACTCCGCTTTGTATGATATACCTGTGCATCGATCGAAGCTCATGTCCTTACAAATTNCTCGCGTTTGCAACTGTGGTCGATATTGGGTTGCATATGTGAACCTCTTTCGGTCGTTTTCGTAATCCGTGTTTGCTGCGAATATCCAAAACCCAAAAACATGGCGGAATATCTAGGAGCACTGATTAATGATTTAGAGGTTGCCTTGTCCATCGGTGTGCGTCTTCGATGACCTGAAAGACCAATTGAAGATCAGTGAACGACTTGGGTCACTGAAAGCAATTGATGGCAGCAAAAATAGTTTTCACAAAACCCCGTTAATCCTTAACAATGAAGAGCCGCTGGTCAAAGAAACAAAAGCCTGCAAGGATATGGATCGAAAAAGGGCGCTAGATATCTTAAGGATCGCTGATATGGAAGGGTTAAATTTAGGAGTTCATAGGGTGGATGTATGGAAGAGGCCACAGTGGTGAACCGTGAGCGACCAGGACACTTCTAGTTGCCGAGCAGGCCAGTAGAAAATTGCTGGCCAACTCAAGGATAATATTCCACAGAACTAGGGGAAGCTAAAAGATAACCCCAGACGTAACTATGGGTCTAAGATTTTGAGAAGTTAGAGCACGACCTTCTAAACCATATTGGGATCGTAGGGAGAACCCGCCTTCAATGATCGATGAAAATAGGGCGTCCGTGATATCTTCAATCACCACTATTGGTGACACCCTATTTGAACAAGCTATTCAGTTGTGACCTCTTTTGGTTGTTCAATGCACATTGATGTGCATATGTATTCATATATGCACCTTCATATACAAATATATATATATATATGTACATACTTGTTATTGTTTAGATATATCCCAATACATATATCATTTGGGGTATCCATATGTTTGTACATGTATACACACCTGATGGTATTCGACAGAAGCAGTTTAGTATTATTTTCACACAACTCTGAATCCAGATTGTGTGCCAAGCATATTATGGTATAATATTCTTTATGAAAAAGAAAAACCATCCATGAGTTGCACGTGAGCGGAATACGGCCAGGGTGCCCAGGCCAAGGCAGAAACAGTAGCCTTGTTTCGATTATTCTGATATGTAATCCTACTTGTATGTGAGTAACATATGTATATACCTTCGCAAATAGATGTTACTGTTCAGGTTTAGCGAAATGTACATTGCGACATAGATAAAACCTGTTATTTTTTCGTAAATTTCTTTTATCACATAAATCACTTATCAACACCGGTTCCTGGAGTCCAACTGTGATCACGGTATGAGGGAGGCGGTTGCGGTGAATAATCCACGTTTACACCGGCCTTTCTATATTTTTCTTCCCTAATTGAATCGGAAAAAGCTGTCATTTTCCTTTCATGTTGATTATTATCGGAACACAAATTCACAATTTTCGTTTACCACGTTCAAAAGTAGGAATACTGAATGATTGCATATTCATCTGTTCGAAATTGCCTTTCGGTTTATATAACTTCATACGTTTCATGCTAGAAACCATTGTGGTCGCACCTTTTCCGCTACATGTTTTCCGCAATTTATGCCATGGGTATTTCCTATAACTTTTGAAGGATATATCCCATGTAGACATGGTGAGCTGTCAGTTTGATGACAATAAATATTACTCCGGACCACACTATACTACCACTTTCGTACTCTTTTTCTTGCAGATAACATTTAACATTTAACATGAACAGAAGGCCCCTATTGTGTTATGTATTTTGGTCCAATACATTATCATGTCAAACTCTTGCGAGCTTTTTTTGATCACAAATTGTACCTGTGAGTGCACGATGAAATAGTCAATGACGGTTGACAAATGCGTCGTATGCAAAAAATGGAAGAGGGTTGGAGCAATCGTCGTATGAGATAACGGCAGCCATTTACCGTGGATCCAAGCATCTCAAGTTGATACCGGTGTATGGGGTGCTGTGCCTATTTCAGAATGATTCCTCATAAGGAATATTACAGTTAAAAGTGGAGAAAATGGATACTGGTCCACTCGTCAGTGCTGCACCCGCGCCAACGGATAATAACTAGAAGCGCGCTATATGTAATTAGTCATTATAGGAGGCGGAGTGCGCGTACAAACTTGAACAGTTATCGATAAGAAACAACGGTGTTTTGTTTTCAGGACGTCAACCGTCACCCAGGCTTGTTGCCAAGAGTACGCTCCTGTGATTTCGGTGACTTTCAGGAGAATCGACGGTGGCGCTCGTGCTGCGTGTGCATCATAGACGCGAATGAACGAACCCAACGGTAATTGACCTCTGTTGGTAAGGAAGCAAATCACATCAACATGGATCAATGAACCTTTAACCATGCACAAACGTGAATGCTGGGATGAATCATTGCATCAGTGGATGCAGTCTAGGCTCTCAATATCCTAGTGGGTAAATTCCATTGAGGCCGTGATTCGCTCAACTAACAACGATTTCTTGGAATAAATTGCGATTGCCTACGTATTTCTGACATTGAAATGCACACCTGACGAGATAGTTAGCATGCATAAGTTTAATGGATACTGTTAGGACGGAGCTACAACAACCCGTCAGATCACGCATGCATCCGCGTCAGGTCACACACGCTCGCACCACTCTAAGCAGGCTGAGCCTGATTGGATGGATCAACCGATATGTCAAGGTTGCAATTTGATCGGGACGTCTCGGGCAGTTCTCGTATACGTGATTGTACTATATACTTGCGTATCGAAATCTAGCTGAAGGAATACGCACTGACTTTGTATCCAGCTATGTTCTCTTTCAGCCTTATTGTTGGAGTGGCTATGGTAGGGTATCTTGTCCAAACTGGTATTTGCTACAGGTTATCTGAGTTTCGGGGAACTGAGGCCTCATCGGTGGTTGTTGGTTTGGTGGAAAGAACCGTTCGATCTTTACATTTGGAAAGACGTTCGGCGTAAGATATCAATTTGAATTTCAAAACGGGGCTTCTCAAATTTTCATAAGTGCGACCAACAAATTTCATCCATTTGGCCTTTAAAGCGGATCGATTTCTATGAACAAAGGCAGTTCAGTTCACAGGAATAGCAGCTGGTGTCAACGAGAATCCAGTTTCTTGCGCAACTGAGCTCCAATGTTCTCGATGCGCCTCGAAAGCTTTTGAATTTCTAGTTCCCGTGGGTTTTCTCCTCCGTAGGATCCAGTAGGGGCCGATTAAGCGTGTCTGAAAGAGACTGGTGAACAGGAGGCAAAAAACATTCTAGACCGAATCGAGCTGCGAAGAGAACGGATAGAGACAACGCTTTAATGCAACAAGTAAAATGCAAGTGACACCCATGTTGATCCATACTAGTTGGTTCATAGGAGGGTTGCCAGTGATTTGTAGGTTTCGCAAGTCGTGGGAGTCATGATTACTGTCGACTGCTGATATTATTCCTTTATTTCACGTTCGATCTTAAGCATATAGGGATATTGTGGCCTGGCAGATAATCCGGCCTGGTACTTTATCGTCTGGGGCTTCCCTCTTTAGTTTCAGCTTCGTGATAATTCAGGATATTTTGCCGAAATTACATGGATTGAGATGGTAGGCAAAGAGCCTATGTGTGGGACATGAGTGGCTCGATTCAATCACCTTTTCATACTCATGCATACATATTACTATACGCCCATATCAACTATCAGATAATACTCCAATGTATGCATCCACCATACCCTTACGTGAATACATACAACCATACACCCACCACTCTCCACGCGTGCATACAAGCACACGCGCATGTGCATACATTGGTGTATGGTGGCAAACATCCATACTGGCCCCAGTGGAAGAACTAGAGAGACGAATGTCTCCACCTTGTGACATTGGATGCTGGGCGATTACTGAGGAGCACTGGTCGCATTCTATGGATCTTTTGTGGTACCCATAAGCAGAGTACGTTTATTCCAAACACTCCGCAAAATACGATACACAACAGGAACATTGCTTGTGCGTGCTACCTTTGGACATTACCTCGGATTCGAATTCTCTCATGCTGTAAGGTGAAATTCTGGTTATATTAGATGAAATCAGAGAGGCTAAACGAGGAGTATTTGTCAGACCGTTATCGCATCACAACTGTAAGGTTCATATATACTTGATTATCACTCGCTCTATTGGGATTGAAGAAACGATCCGGAGACAAGAGTTTATTTCGGCGCCGGGCACCCCACAGTTTGGAGAGGCTTGGCCTACTGGCAACACTAGTTAAGACGGGAAATTTCCAAAATTTTGATTAGTAAATGAAATATGGTCGGTCAATTACGACTTCTAAATGTCAGGTCAGGTTACACAGGAGTGATATTGGCCATAGCCAACCGTCCCATCGGCGAGAGGAGACACGGTAGGCTTTCAAATGGTTAATTTCTGCCTAAATAAATAACTATAGGCAGACCAGTCCGATGATACCGCAGGCGAAAGCCTCAACGTCTCGTGATTTTCATTTACCAAAGTGGATCACATGTGAGTGAATGGAAAATACTTAGTGGCACATTCAAGGTCAGTTCGGTCAGTCAGTCAGTCAGTCAGTTTGTTCAGTTCAGTTC